>VBVR01005783.1:0-11357 GCA_011638315.1 Tetramorium parvispinum
ATCTTAAAATTAGAACTAACTATGAATACCGGCCAATGTGTGTATTACGTACATTATATCTAATATATGAAAAACATTTTTGCAAGCGTCCGGGGTTTTAAGCAAAATGTCCGGGGTTCTTAGTCTATGTGTCCTCGTTTTTGAAATTTTGACATAGCAACCCTAGTCGCGTGTCGCTTTCGTGGCTGAATAGGAGGAAAGGAGACGGAACATAATATGTCTGCTCGTCTCTAAGACCCGAAGCAGAGCCGACCTAGTGAGAAATAGTTGGTCAAATCAATGTCGAATCGATATCGATTTGATATCTTTTGCGTCGAAAAGGTATCAATTCGACATCGATTCGATGTCTTTTCGATCATCATTTCTCACTGGGGAGCGCGGAGAGCACACGGACACGGCGCAGGCTTGTAGTGGTGTTCGGTGGTGCTTTCCCACCCCAACAGCACCGTGGTGCTAGAGGTTCAAAACTGCCATCACTGGCCTACGATCGTCTATGAAGCATAGAGTACTTGTCGCTAGCGCGTGCTTATATGATTGTCACATTTTCATATTCTACATGTATTGATCCACACGATAAGTGTGTTGTATGATAGCTCAGGAAACCTAACATAAATAAATATACAAATATATGATACGAATGTAAAAAGTATATTTCATTATTTAATAGAGGAAAAAAAACATTCTCTCTCGGATCATCAACTGAAAAATTTACGTTTGGTATAGAGACTGGAAAAATTCACAGACAAAAGGACTATCGCCTGATTCATATCGGCACAATGGAAGATCGTATGGCATCGGAAATACTGGAACTGCTGGATTTTCTTCGTCTCCGATGGGAAATGTCGTTGTCCCAATCTAAATACAAACGAATTTGAGATATAATGATTAATATTAATTGACTATAAAATGCTCTTTAATACATTTCGATAACATATTCATTAATATGTTAGAAATTATATTAAAATAATAAAAACTGCGCTTACGATAACTTTTGGTATGAATATAACTCCAGCTTCGTAATTCGATATGAAATGACGATTTCGTTGGACTCCCCATGCGGCTTTGCTCAGATTTGCGCTGGTGAGTACAAACCAGGGAATGCTCTTCAAATCGGGTGAAATTCTTGTGTAGGATTTAATATGAGGCATCGCTTGATCTCGACCTATTCGCTTAGCTTTCCATTGGCTATAGACATATAATATCAGATTGTGACTGTGGAAAAAAAACCTGATCGCTTCTAAGGCGTAAAAATATAGGCATAAATTAAAATAAAATAAAAATAAACCGTTGTAACTTACTATAAGTACGACTCTATCCATTTTTGCTTAGAATGAATTTCTTCACTGTAGGGCAAACAGCAACATAAATCTTGACAATCAAAGCTCTGCTTGTAATTTTGTATCGACGGATAAATAAAATGGAAATGTGGATTACTCTTTGAACCCTTAGCAGTCTCCATCGACATGCACGATATTATATCTTTTAATAACCATTTTTCAATATTTGGACCAAAGTTGCCTACGCTGGAACTCTGCGTGACTATAGGCCACTGAGAAGCGTCTGGTGGCAATGTGGCGTATCGTGATAGAACATACGCCAATTTTTTGGTGCTCCAAAAATCAGCCGCATTATTATTTGTATATTTGTGTGATCCAGGAATAGAAGCAACAAGGAACACGTTCACAGTAGAGAAATCGGCCCTTCGTACCATTCTTATCCATTGTGCCAAAGCCGGATTTTGATATTTACTCAGGTATCGCTGAAGATCCTTTTTAAAGCCTGTTGGAGATTCCCCATCACTGGAATTCGCAGATCTTGGTAGTTGGGGCAGATGAGGTGAGATCCACAATCTAATCAGGACACAATAAAAGGATATGAATTATCATATTATTAATATAAATATTTAGAATATTTAACATACCCTTGTGTCCTGTTTCTCCAGTCTTCTGCATACAAGTTAGCAGTGGAGATAATCACCCTGATCCCACCATCTTTATATTGCAAAATTGTCATTTTCGTATGATGACAACCAAATTCGGTCGGCATAGGTACTTCTATCATAATAATATTGCTATTTAATTTCAAATCATCTTCCCTTTCGCCGTACAGAATTACCATGTCAATACGTTGGGCTGCCAACAGATACTGGAAACATAGCCATCCGATGTCTACCATAAAATTTAAATGAAGACTCTTAACAATTTCTCCAAGACTTCGATCGAGAATTTCGTGGAAAGTTACGGAGAACTGTTGATTATGAGTCTCCTCGGATTTTGTGACTCTCGTGTAGAATACGTGATAAGGTGCTGAAGAAGCATATTTTATCGCAAACTCTCCTGGTTCCACAGCGGATATCTTGTATCCAGATTGTCTCATCGTTTGAATAGCTCTTTCCCTAACTTCTTTTCTTGACCCTTCGGAATCGCAAGCGTGGTACGTATCGAAGATAGGCGTTAACAGATCTTCTTCATCGTTTTGAGAAGTGCCTTGAGAATTACTGGTGTCCTGCTGACTACCCTTAGTATCACTGCTGCCTTCTATGTTCATTTGTGTCATCATCTTTGTAACTGAGATAGCAGTTTCCGATGCTTCCACACTTTCCGTTTTTTCCTATGAAGAAACTTACATTAATTACATTTGTCCTTTTTCATTTAAATTTCATAAACTCATTCTCAGTTTTACTAACTTTGATGCTTCCCGAACTTTCATTCTCGTCGCCTGAAGCTCTAGAGAGTGCCTGAGCTTCTTTTTCCATTTGCTTGAGTTTATCTTGCCCTCTTTTTATCTCTTTCTACTTTTTCCTTCAAATTCTGTTTAATACTGGATGTAACAATAGATGAAGATTATATTTTAGAGGATGAACTACTACCAGTTATAGACTATTGTCTCTCTCTTTCTAAATATTATTTGCAGTACTTTCAATTAATCCAACAATTGCGAACTATTATTACGCAACATGGAGCAGGATATTTCTAATATAATGCAAACTTAAGCTATTGATTAAACCTATTCAAAACTCGGTCGGTTCATTCATTATTGAGATTCGATAATTTAAAGTTCTTTCAACTCGTCATCTCTCGTGAAGATGCACGATCTGTCTCACCGTTACGTGTACACTTTGCAAGATACTACCATGTCCCTTGATTTTACCATCCAGCCAATACGCCAGTAATTCTTTCACTGAAATTAAAATAACCATTATATTAACTTTCAATAATTATATAATTACATGCAATTAAAGAATATAGATGGTCGCAATGAGAATCCGAAGTAGCACATGGATATTTGAAACACATTCTACAAATATTTTTTAAAGATTGAGCATATCTATCAAATATCTATTTTATTTCTTTCAAACGAATAATGAACGTCCATCCGGTATATCCATTAGATATTCAATGGACGTCTATAAACATAATATGAATTATGATGAATATATAAATATACTATGTATCTCGTATCAATGTTTAAATTCATTAATTTTGAGATTATTTTAAGACGAAAATCTTAATATCAAAATATCGAGGCTACAATATTTTCAGGAGCATTTAAGCACTTAGAAGAATTTAAAGTTAGAGAATTAAATAGCCTAAAATTCGCGCGCTCAATCAGGAGTGGTATAACGCACAATGGTAAAGGCGAAACCTGACTGTCGCCCCTTTTATCAAAGTTGATATCAAGAAGATACATCCAAAATAATTAGTAATTATATCGATATTCATATAAATGCACTGTATATACAAACAATATTTTTGTAACTATATTATAAAAGAAAAAAATTATTATACATGATATGCATTATACAATATACGCAAACTATTAAATAACATTTCTTTGCATCAAACTTACTGTAAATCTGCTACTAGTTTCACATTTTACAGTTTTCTTTACAATAATAAAGATTATTATCATTAACCCTTCATTACCCGCGTGAGATACCATAAGTTCCCAGCAGTTTTTAAATACTTATTATGAATTTCATCTTTTTCATCTTTTTCAATATTTTTAATTAATTTAAGGAAATAAGCTAAGTTTACACGTTAAAATGTAAATGAGTTTTTAAACAAATAATAATAAATTGATAGTATTTATATAATCGACATGAACGTTTCTTTATTTATTTAAAAGTTATAAACTTTTTTATTTGGGATATTATCATGCTCTTTATAAAATAAAATATCAAAACTTTATATAGATCATAAAAAATTAATTATGTAAAATAAATTGCACAATGTCATTTATAACTTGTGTTTTATATATTACATAATAATGTTTTTTCTTTGTGATATTTTCAGTAAAATGTTGTCTGGATAAACAGTGCATTTGTGCGAATGTCGATAAGAAACAACCTATCGTTGCAAAATCGATATCGAGTTTGATAAGAAGGGCGACAGTCGGCCTTCTGTCTTCAACATGTGCATTGTAGTGTACCGGAAGGCGCAAATTTTAGAACGCTAACTTTAAATACTTTCAGTTGTGAAACTATTGTAGCTCCAATATTTTAATTTTAAATGACATATTAAATATATATGGGGCATTCTTTCTCAATGTTACAACCTCCCTGCCCAATTTATATTTTTGTTAAAAAAACTTTCTCTGGGCTCAAATTACAGCAAATTTTATCTATTTTTCCATGCCATGTGGCAGTTTTAAAAAATTCAACATGGTTAACCAAAAATGGCGGATAAGTGTAACTGCAACTTGAAATACAATATTAAAATCATTTTAATAAAATGTGTGGATTTTCATGATACTTGGTACGTAAAGGTTTTTGGAGTCGCTGAATACGAATATGAAGTTAAAATTCAAAATGGCAGATCCAATATGGCGGACGATTTTTTTAAAAACGCCTTTTAAATATATATTTTTTATATATTTATTATATTTTATATACATATGTATATATATATATATATATACATATATAAACAGACTTTGTACGGACTTTAGATGTAAAACATGATGAATAAACAAAAGGAGTTACAGGAATTATAATTTATTTTAAAAGAACAATGATAAAATATATGATAATAAAAAATATATATTTTAAAACAATACATTTATTGAAAAAAATATCACATAAAAATTTACGTAGGTTTTATTTTGTACTTTAAATAATTATATATTATAATTTAAACAATCAACTTTGAAATATCTTAATTATATATTTAAAATTATATGTATTTTATTATAAATTATATGTGTAATTACATATTTAAAATAAAATGCAGACAAAGAATACGTTAAAAAATAATTGCGCAACAACGCACTAATGATAATGGAATGATCATAGAATCGTCGTTACCAGGTGTAGAATAAAGAAGTAGGCTAACAATCAATACTCAACGACTTAGCACTCATTGTCACATAATTTTTTCTTCCGACAACATGCTTTTAGCTACTAAAGTAATATTTATCCTAACAATTTTTAACAAGGCGCAGTGCACAACTCTGCTCAGATCAGATTAGTAACTGGTCAGACCAGGAACAATCACATGAATCAGGAAATGATTACAAGATCAAGAGGGTGGGGTGAATATCATCCTTACTGCGCATGCTTTCGTCGTTGTCAGGGTCAGACTGCAGACCATGGAGGTAAGAATAACAGGAGGGAGTGTAAGCTGCGGGGTATGAACCCGGAGACGCGGGACGAAAATTGATCCACCAAGATGGCGACCATATTGGTAGGAGAAAGATAACCTCTAAAATTCAGAGGTTATCTTTCTCCTACCAATATGGTCGCCATCTTGGTGGATCAATTTTCGTCCCACGTCTCCGGCTTCACCCCCCTCGTCTAGAAAAGTATCTTATGCTCCCACCCATTCCTATCTCCATGCTGCAGACAAGTTACGTGAGTGATGTCATCAACCATAGGTTGCATTTAGATAGTTCGCTTTATTCCTGTTAAAAGTATCATTCGTTATAGCTTATTAATCTTATCTTTATCGCTCATTAAATATTGTATAACTTATATACTTATATAATTTTTAGTACGAGCAAATTTTCGCACGTAGCCATAATAAAAAAGGACGTTTTTGCGATATATGTATATGTGTACATATATAATTTATATAAACACATAACACATATTCTCTTATATGTGTATTTTAACTTGAAAGGAACGTGTTATATTCAGGCTGAATGTTATATGACTATACAAACGTGTGTCCATTTGGAATATTTCAGAAGTAATATTCACAAATATATATTTCATGAATGTCATAGAATCCATGAAAATTCTGACATAAAATGGATGTAAAACTGATATCGTATGCTATTTGGAAATGTGTTTCACCAAAAATAAATTATTTCGTTAACATTTCTTTTTATATTTATAAAATCTTTATTTCTTTAAAAAAATAATTCTATAAACGTAATCATTCAATGCTAAGCGCATTCCAAGAAAGCAATAAATGATTTCACAAAACATAACTCATCCTAGAGCTTTACGAATGTACGGAGAAACGTACTGAAGCGGTACGCCATCTTCATCCTCTTTAGAGATGGAACTCCGTAGTCACGATTCAACGCAGCAGATAAAATCGCCAATTTGCCTGTAATTTATGGGTCAGAAATATATTTAATTAAATAATTAATTAAATAAAGCGTAATTAAATAATTGCGTAATTAATAATTAGCCCTTATCGTTTCTGCCGATTCCATTCAGGTTGCCATTACAATTAAAACAACGAAAATTTAACAAAAATATAAAATTATAGAAACATTATCTGACTTTTACATTTCTTCGATATCTCGAACCGCACAAATCAATTTCATGATCTTCCTCGGCGGTGAAAGATGAAAAATGTCAAAATCAAAATCTTTCACGTGAAGCAGCGAAATTCGATAATAGTTAAAAAAAATAATTTCCATCGTAATACGTAAATAATGTCCGACGAGAGATTCATCATCACCGCCGCGAGGCACGACGTATTCTCCGCCATTCTGTCGCTTGAAAACTATAAGAGATAGATAAAGAGATAGGTAAATTAAGAATAAATATCATTAGAAATTCCTTGAAGACTGTTAAACTGCAAAACCGGAAACGTCATCGACGATCGCAGTAATCTGTATCTCACGGGATTGAATTCCTTCCACGTGTTTCGTATTTTACAGTCGCGTGACAATCTCTTTGAGTGCTCGATTAGGCATGGGCACGTTCCTCGAGAATTCGATGTTCCTCTTCGTGGACGACGCGGAGCCCATCTTACCGATCTTCCGATCTATCGATTACGGTGATACAGGCAGAATTGTGGAACTGGCAGACGTCGGCTGCGACACGGAAACCACGTTTCCCGTACACTTTCCACGAGGCGCGTCCGATCGGCGTCGCAGTGAAGCCGAGAGCCTCGGATCGACTCGTAGAATTCAAGCCAAATGGCTCAACGACAAACCGAACGAATTTGCTCGAAGAGCTACGGATGTAAATAACAATGAAGTAAGCAAACGTGATTGCGAGTCAACGCTTCAGATATCCTCTCGGTTGATCATAGGGCAGAAATACGAATTACGTCCGAAGGAAAACGCGAAGAGATGACTACGATAACATGTACGTTGCTGGTCTGGAGTATGACGATCCGTATGCAAAGAGCCCCTACGACGATCCCGAGCTGTCGAGAAACGACTCCGCTGTCGAGGAAGAAGAAGACGACTACTACGTCCAGTTCGTCAACCCGCGAAATGTAGGCGCTCGTTCTCGTAGGGAACATATACCGCGGTACGATTATTCGAGAGACCTCGAATCTTCATTTGCGCAAGGTATTCGCATACCTCAAAGGGAGAGTACCTCTCCGCGATGGTACGAGAACGACGGGGAAAATGTTCGCCAAATGCACGGTACCAGCTTTCAACTGGATGAACGCAGGAAACGAACGAAGATTCTTTCGAGAGTCAATAAAAGCTTCAATCGCGAGGGTGCGTTTTTTTTTTAAATAGACGGATGTTGAGATTTAAGAATAATTTCTAATGCTAATGAAAGAATTGTTATCGATTTGTCTTAATTCGATCTCTTTATCGCAGAATTTGGAAGAACTCGTGAAACAGAGATGCAACGCGAAAGAGATGACCTTCCTAATACCACGGATTCCATCGCGTCTACGAAGAATACTTTCTGGGATTTTATTCCATTTGAAAACGATGCAAAATATGAAGAAATGACATTTTACAATCCAACGAGAACGAAAAATCACGGTGGATTACAAAAAATGGCGCCACGTAGGAAAAGATCATATACCTTCGATTCACCGAAACGCATAGATACTGTCGATTCGGAAGTAGAAGATGAATTTAAGGAAACGCTAAAAAAGGACCGCCGAAAAAATGTATCGCCTGAGAGTCCGATACATAGTAGACGGTATCGAGCCTCGAAAGGCGACATGATGAAGGAGAAACCCAAAATTTTGCGATTAAACACATCGAGTGCGATTTCTTCACGCAGTCAACCGATGAAGACGCCCACTGATGAACGAATTTCGAACACGTATCCTGCAGAAAAAAGTAAGAATTATTTAAAAAAACATTAAAAAATAAGTAATACATTGTTAAATTCGTAATGTCAAATATTTAATGAATCATTATCAATTTTTATCATTTCTTAAGTCATTGCTCCTATTCAATGTCGTTAATTAATTAATTAACTAAAACAATGGAGTTAATAACATGTTAACTATATGATTTGTGTTAAAATAATAACTTCGATACACATAATAGTTAAAAATAATAAAATATTTACTTTTACTCAAGAAATTGATTTAACTTGATCCTTTAATATTTAACAGTGTAGTAAGAGATCAATATATGAATATACAATTAAATAAAGAGCAGTGATTGCCAAGATCTAGTTCGGACCGAAAATAATATTGCTTTCTATTTAATTATAAAATAAATATGATTCTCTTTTTTTCTTTCCTTTTCGTCCATCCTCTTTACCGATATTGTTTGTGAGTAGTTTACATAATACCAGCAGATGTCTCTACAATTACACAATTTGTGTGCTTCACAAGACCACAGACATCGCGCATTTTCTTCTGCAAATATTTATCAGTAAGAAAAGAATTGATCGATTTTACAAAGATACCAAATTTTTAAATTAATTAATTATTTCATAAATTGGTATATGTAAAATAGTAGAAGGAAATGAATTAAATTTTTAATTATTATTTTACAATAAATAAATATAATTTTTAAAATATGTATTTTCTGACGAAAATAAAATACAGAACGTAAATTAAGTGTAAAGAGAGAGAATAATAAAAGCATGAACAAAACTTCTACGAAGCGTAAATTGAAACAGCGAAACGTGAAAGAAATATTTACATTTTAAAACGTTTCTTTTACGTTCCATTATTTTAATTTACGTTTTTTTAGAAATTTACGCACTTCTATCATTTCGCCCTTACATTCGACTTACATTTCTATTTTTATTTTCGCCAAGATTACATTGAAAATGTTTCTTCTCAACACATCTTTTGATACTTCTGAATACATTAGTTTTAATCTTATCTTGTATCACGAGACAATAATAAATGTCATGTATTTATTTCTTATTTGCAAATTACATGTTTCTTTTATTAGATCCAATTAACGCAAGGACACACTCGGCGACCAAAGAAAAGAGGACCAAATCTCAGACGATTGAAAAAAGAGAAGAAAACACGAATGCCACTGTCGACGACCGTCAGTACCGCGACAAATTCGATAAACTTCCTAATAATTCTCCTAAGGAAACGGGTCGATCGAGATTTAACCGCGTCGCAGACTCAAAGAACAATGGACGAATGTACACGGCAAACGAAAGAGATAGCATAAATCCTCGTGGAAATTCTGGAAATAGTAAAATAAATCGGATCAACGTGGCTACTTCGCGATTCGCACCCGAGAAGAAGATGACGAAGAACGAGAAGACATTCGGTTTAAAAATGGCAGATAGTTCTGCGCTGCGCACAAACATGGAAAAAAAGGAGAGGAAATTTTTCTCCAGATTACCCATAAGAACGTGGAACCGTCTGAGAACGAAAGAACCCGCCCCATTGCGTCCTGAGAACGACGCGATGAACGGAGACGTCAACCGAATGCTTCAGGGAATGGAAAACGAGACTGCGAAGTCGAGCGATCATTCGGAGAGGGTGGAAAGCGATGACGTCCGCGTAAAAGATCGCTCGGCCGCAAATCGCACCGACGTAAAACGGGGCGAGCGTTTCGAAACAGGATCGCTCAGGGCTGATAAACCGGGATTGACCTTTTCCAATTTGAAGAGCGTAAAAGGAATCAAAGGTTTGAACACGACAAGAGCGATGCACGAGCAGCGGAAGAAGAGAACGGGCGTCAAATAGGAACACGAGATATCTCGAAATGAAGCACAAAATATAATTTATCCAATCAATGCTTAAAGGTTTAACCTATTTAGTTGATCTACGTCTCATCAATTTACGTTACAAACGACAATCGCGTGCGGTAAATCTGGAGAAGATAAGGCGACACGATTTGATCGCCCACCGCGGCGCTTTTCGATCGGTATCACCCTGTGCCCCTGCGCCTCCTGTCCGAGTGAGTGAAAAAAAAAAACATCGGCTCGCTCGAGAACACGTAACCGCATGGAACGAGACGCGCATAATTGTGCGCGCGTAATGGGGCCGTTGGGTTACCTCAAAAGAAGACTCCCCTCCCGAATGATACCAATTATGCCATCAACGCACCACGCGTATGTTCCCCCTGTCGACATTTCTCTGTCACAGCACAGTCAACCTCGCCCGCATGTCACAGCCCCCGCTCGCGTAACCACCCTAAAGTGGAGCGCCTCGTATAATACCGCGTCACGACTCTCGCTGGGGTCCGTCGCGCGCGCGATCTCGGGATCAGGGTAGAAGGGCGGCGGAACGGAGAAGAAATATGTAATTGTCCATATTTACCCTTGCACCCGGCAGCGTACTCAAACAACAACATGAAACATCCCCCCGTACAGACGCGACGTCGATCTAATCCGAACACGCTCAAATATTTTCGTTCTGTCGCTTCGCGACGCTACCACCCGTTCTCAATCTATTCTCCCTCCGGATTAAATATTTTCAGTGTAATTTGAGTTTTCATTTTGAGGGCTTAGGCAGAATGACTGACTTATCATTTCAAGACATGTTTTATGATTTAAGTCTTAAAGTAACGCACAATACTGTCTTATACTGAGAGAAAAATATAATTACTTTTGACCTCAACCATAATTTTATAATATTTCTAACAATAAATTTGATTAACTTAATTAGTTGCATTATGTTAACTATAATTATCATCAGAAATATTATAAAATTGTCCAAAAGTAACTAAATTTTTTTCTCAGTGTATGTCTAAAATCTTTGACCTGTATT
>VBVR01005784.1:0-11357 GCA_011638315.1 Tetramorium parvispinum
GTCTAGCCCCCTCCGTTTGCGTAAATACTTTAATCCTGGAGGAGGATTTTTAATTCTATAAAGCCAAAAAAAAGTGTCAGCTGTGCAAAAATTATTATATTTCTGACGATAAAACAGGACATTTAGGATCCCCTTAATAATTAAAAATTATAAATAAAATTATATTACAATATTATAATTGTTAAATTCCTATATGTTTGCGTAGCCAATGATTTCTTCAGATCTTCTTGAACAATACGTGAACGTCGTATCAAATTTAATTCAACGATACAGAACTGATCCAGAAATGCAACTGCACGAGTTTGATAAATATATGAGTTTGATAAACGACAATGATATCAATTACATTCAGGACTTTGTTAAAGCCGAACCGCCTAATCCGTATCAGAAATATTGCGAACTCGTCGATTATTACGATCGTTTGAGCAAGAATATTCCGCTAGAATTTTATTGTACATCTTTTACCGATCTCTTTGAAGTCCGTAGGCATCATATTATAGAACATCTCGCTTCTACGGCTGCTCAGCTCAAAGACGAATTAATTTCAAAAATGGTCGCTGATTATCAACAAAAAGTTCGAGCGTACGTTTCTCGCCAATTTTTATGTTTGAATATAACTTTGTGATTAAAAAATCTAATAACAATTTTAAATTATTAGTATAGGAGATGTTTATCAAAACATTGCAGACCAAGCATTAAGTATACCGCCCAACACATCAGAGCTCATGAAACTTCAAGCTTTCATACATAAATCTGAAACGGACACTGTTTTTGAGTTAGAGACTCGATTGAGAGAAGTAATGAAATATATAATATTTTTATCAGATTATCACCATTTAACGCCAGTTGAGTTGAAGAGCAATAATTTTGCTTTTCATTGGTGAGCGCGTCTTAATTATATTAATTTAATTCGCAGTAACATTTGTTCTGTAACGTAACGTCTATCAACGTAAAAATTAGTCTCAATCATAATAATTAATACAATTACGTGTGGAGTAATTGTTTAAATAATGTATATCTAAAAATTTTGAATAATATAAATAATATGAATAATTCTGTTGAAATTCTCGCATATCCAGGTATCACACAATGCCTGAAATTTTCGAAAAGCACCGAGAAATAATTGCAAGTAAAACGGGTGAATATCAAGCAACACTCAAAGCCAGAATTGAAAAATTTGAACAGGATCTTCAGCTTTATGAGAAATATTGCAACGAGTTGCAATATTGGGGCAATATCGAGGAGATACAACGCTACAAGAAGAAAGCTACGAGTCTCGATAACAAATTAAATGCTGCTATGGATACAATCGATGAATTCAACGACGAGGAAAAGTTATTCGGTTGGGAAATGTCACAATATCCTTTAAGAAAAAAGGTAATACAAAATATTCAATTTTCACATTTATCTGTATATATTTTTTGAATTTGTAATTTAATGACATAAACAAATTATGAAAATTATAACAAAGTTTTTAAGAATATCAAAAATATAAAGTTTTAAATTTACATCTTCTACTCACATATTTCCATATTTTTCTATGTGGAAAAAATAATATTATTTTTATTATGATAATTAGATAGCCGATAAATTGGCACCTTATAAAAAATTTTATGACATCGCCTGCGAATTCTTAACTAACTACGAGAATTGGACCGAAGCTATGATAGGTTCATACGATCCCGAAGTGATTGAGACTGAAACGGGCATTGCATATCGCACGGTATACAAGTTGGAAAAGGCTTTTCAGGAACCAGCAGTGAAGAAGCTGGCAGAAATCGTAAAAATGAAAATCGAAGATTTTAAAGAGCATATGCCGGTGATACTGACTCTCGGCAATCCTTCTCTGAAAAGCCGTCATTGGGAGCAGGTTTCGGAAATTGTTGGGTTTCCGATAAAAGTCGATCAATACATGACGTTGGCCAAGGTAAAGGTGAACCTAACTACTTTGTCATTGACTACAGATCATAATCGCATATTTACGTTTATAGATTCTCGATTATGGCCTAGGTGACTATGTTGCGAAATTTGAAGCGATATCCGAGGCGGCTACTAAAGAAGGTAATTTAGAGAGGGCTTTATTCAAAATGTATTCCGATTGGGCGGATATTGCGTTTACCGTCAATCTTTATCGCGACACCGGCACATACGTTATTGCCAGTGTGGAAGAAATACAGCAGTTGCTTGACGATCATCTAACAAAAGCCCAGACCATGAAGAATTCTCTTTATATAAAGCCGTTTGAAAAAGAAACCCTGTAAGTTTACGAAGTTTTAACTTTTTAGAGAGAGAGAAAAGTTTCTTTTATCGCTACTTTCGCTATTTTCATTGTCAAATAAAATTCACGGTCACTTTCTATACTATCAGTGAATGGGAAGCCAAATTACTCTTACTGCAAGATATTATGGATTATTGGTTCAAAGTTCAAGCGACATGGATGTATCTTGAACCGATCTTCTCGTCGCCCGACATACAGCAACAAATGCCAGAGGAGAGTCGACGATTTAGCGCCGTAGATAAAGTTCGTAATTAAATCACAACGTAAATTAAATCGTCGCGTTATCGCTTATACAATACACAAATTTTAAATAATTTAAAATTTAAATTATATATGTAAAATAGATCTGGAGAGAACTTATGACAATCGTCGCGATGAATCCAGCAGTCATGATCGTCGTCGATATTGACAAGATGTTGGATCGTTTGAAAAAATGTACCCTTTTACTTGAATTGGTACAAAAAGGACTTGCCGCTTATTTAGAAAAGAAGAGGCTCTTCTTCCCGCGATTTTTCTTCCTCTCCAACGATGAACTTCTAGAAATCTTATCTGAGACGAAGGATCCCACGCGGTACGTTTTATCACGCTGATTATTGTCATACATATTGCTCGTAACTCTGCGTTTTTAATTATTGTCGTAGAGTGCAACCACATTTGAAAAAGTGCTTCGAGGGCATCGCAAGATTAAATTTTACCGATGCCATGGAAGCCACAGCTATGATGTCATCCGAAGGGGAGGAGATTATTCTCGAGGACATAATCGATACGACTGCGGCGCGAGGACAAGTGGAAAAGTGGCTTCTTGAGCTTGAAACCGATATGAAAAAAAGCGTGAAGGCTCAGGTCAATTGGAATCAATAGCGACCTCGAAATAGATGAATTATTGAATTATTAAATACATTGAGTCAATCTTCCTCCAGGTGATAAGAGCCAAAAATGCTTTCCCGACTAAAGCTAGGAGTCAATGGGCCTTGGAATGGCCGGGACAGACTATCCTCTGCATCAGCAAATTATACTGGACAACAGACATTACTGATAAGCTTCCGAAAAGCTCCGAAAGTTTAAGGGATTACGTAGAAACATGTACACACGAACTTAATGAAATCGTCAAACTCGTCCGCGGTAAACTATCAAAGCAGAATCGAACGACTTTGGGTCGGTATTGTTTGGCATGATGTATTCAGTTACATCGATCCGGAAATTATTCCCTTTTTCTTCTTTTTATTTGCAGAAGCTTTAGTAACGTTGGATGTTCACAGTCGCGATGTGTTGGTGCAGCTATGCGAGCAAAAGGTAAATCAAGTCACGGACTTTAAGTGGCTTTGCCAACTTAGATACTACTGGATGGTGAGTAAATTGAGATCTATGCTGTCTTTCTTTTCAGTTTGTTGTAATTTACATTTGTTATCGTACATATTCAGCATCGTCAGTGACAAGATTTACGTTTCTATTCTAGGACGAGAACTTGCACACAATGATGATAAACTCCAAACTGGGCTACGCATACGAATACCTAGGCAATACGTCGCGATTAGTGATAACACCGCTCACCGATCGATGCTATCGCACCTTGTTCGGTGCTCTCAGCCAGAATCTCGGCGGCGCTCCGGAAGGACCTGCTGGGACAGGAAAGACCGAGACTACCAAGGATTTGGCAAAAGCAGTCGCCAAACAATGCGTCGTGTTTAATTGCTCGGAGGGATTAGATTATATCGCTCTGGGCAAATTTTTCAAAGTATGTAACAGAAACATTTAGTCTGATATAGATACATACAAACGCATTTGTATATCAGGCTGAAATTTAAAATATATATATTTTTTGTTTGAATACAGAAACATGTCACTTAAGTGACAAATAAATTTTCTTGTTTTAAATCTTTATATCGAATAAAATTATATTCCACAGGGATTAGCTAGCACGGGTGCATGGTCCTGTTTCGATGAATTCAATCGTATTGATTTAGAAGTCTTGTCGGTAGTGGCGCAGCAGATACTAACTATTCAACGAGCTATACAGGCGAGGAAGAAAATACTGATATTCGAAGAAACAGAGTTGACACTGGATCCTACTTGTGCGGTGTTCATCACGATGAATCCGGGATATGCAGGCAGAACGGAATTGCCAGATAATCTGAAAGCCTTGTTCCGACCAGTAGCTATGATGGTAAGTTCAAAAACGCGTCTTGAAAAAGCATACTACGTTTTCCAAATACTTTGTACAAATGCTTTGTATTTTCTCATATTCGACAGGTGCCAGATTACGCCTTAATAGCGGAGAATATTCTGTACTCATATGGCTTTTACAATGCAAGGCCCTTGTCTGTTAAGATAGTTATGGCTTACAAATTGTGTTCGGAGCAATTATCCAGCCAGAATCATTACGATTACGGTATGCGAGCGGTGAAGTCTGTCTTAATAGCAGCTGGAAATTTGAAATTGAAATATCCAGAGGAAAACGAGGATATTTTAATCCTGCGTAGTATCAAGGACGTGAATTTGCCTAAATTTCTTAGCGAGGATATACCGCTCTTTCAAGTACGTTTATAAGTTTATACGCAAATAAGGGGAGAATCGTCACAAATATGTAACTTTAGGGTATCGTCTCGGATCTTTTTCCAAACGTGCAACTTCCTGAGCCGAATTATGTGCACTTAAATGCATCCGCATATAAAGCATGCGCCGCTGCGAACATACAGTGCGTCCCCGTGTTTCTCGAGAAAATCCAACAAATATATGAGATGATGTTGGTCAGGCATGGATTTATGATCGTTGGATATTCTTTTGCCGGCAAGACTACGGCTTACAAAATGCTGGCCGACGCATTGGAAATTTGCGAAGAAAATGTAAATAATCCGAAATTTAATTGTTACCCCAATAATTAAGTTAAAAAATGACAGAGACAATTATATCAGTATACAATGATTAAATCGATTAAATTCAATGTTAATTTCGAATAGAATTTGATGAACGAGCGTAAAGTGGAGCTAATAGTAATCAATCCAAAGTCGATAACTCTGGGACAGTTGTATGGACAGTTTGATCCAGTGTCCCATGAATGGACCGACGGTATTTTGGCTATTAGCTATCGAGCTTTTGCAACTTCAACAAACAACAACCGAAAATGGTTGATCTTCGATGGTCCGATAGACGCGATGTGGATAGAGAGTATGAATACTGTTCTTGACGACAACAAAAAACTATGTCTGATGAGCGGAGAGATCATTCAACTGGCTCCGACCACCAACTTGATATTCGAGCCGTTAGATTTGGAAGCTGCTTCACCGGCAACGGTATCTCGTTGCGGTACATGAGTCTTTTAATGATAATAAATAAGTTTAAAATCTAGAATTGGATGATGAACAAGTGTTCAAAACAGGAATGATTTATATGGAACCTGGAGCGTTGGGATGGGACCCCCTGTTAAATTCTTGGATAGCCAAATTGCCAGAAGTGATAGATGAATGGTTACGAGTCTTCTTATACGAATCGCTGTTCCTTAGATTTTGTAAACCTCTTTTTCATCTATTACGCCGGTGCAATGTAAAGGTAGAAGATATATTCTCATTATAAACAGAATTACGTAGCATGGTGGATACTCTTCATGTTTTATTAATGTGCAGGAAATATGTCCGATGCCCGATTCAAACCTTTTACGATCTGTCACTTATCTCATGGATTGCTTCCTGGACGACTACTATAATGAAGAAGTAGTAAAACATATAAGCGAATTTGATCTTCGAGCACAGATAGAAGTTGGAATTTTGAATAATCAAATAGTTAATAAAATATTATAAATCATAATAAATTAATTTTAAATATTTATGTAGGGATCGTTTTTCTTTTCGTGCATCTGGGGAATGGGAGGCACTTTAGAAACCAAATATAAGGAACCGTTTAGCATTTTATTCCGTGGACTTCTGGAGAAAGAATTTCCATCTGCACTGATGGACACATTTAAATTACAAGAATCGATTTCGCCGCCTTTAAAACCCTATATATTTATTATGCCAAAACATAACTTGGTTTTCGATTACAGATTTATTAAAGAGGTAAAAGTTTACGAAAACTTATTTTGACGTTTAGAAATATTTTATCTCTCTTAGGAATATTTTTACCTATTAACTAAATTTATCCTGCTAAGCTTAAGTTACTTCTTTTTATCAGGGCAAAGGAAAGTGGAAATTATGGTCGGACGAATTAATATCAGCACCGCCAATTCCCCGTGACATTCCTGTCAATCAAATAATTGTGCCAACCGTAGAAACGATACGATACACCGCGCTCTTTCAGATGCTGGTGCAACACGAGAAGCCGGTGCTTTTCGTAGGCTCGACAGGCACCGGGAAATCAGTATACATAATTGACTTCTTGTTAAAGAAGAACAATGCCGCGGTCAATAAGCCGTTGTTGATCAATTTTTCCGCGCAAACTACCGCTAATCAGACGCAAGATATTATTATGAGTAAATTAGATCGTCGGCGTAAGGGCGTTTACGGTCCTCCTATAGGTAAACGATGGATCGTCTTCGTCGACGATGTCTCGATGCCGCTGAAAGAACCATTTGGGGCGCAACCGCCTATAGAATTATTGCGGCAATGGTTGGACCACTGGCAATGGTGAAGTATTTTGAACTGTTTGTCGTTATTGATTTTAATATCTAATTTTTTAATTTTGATGCATTATTTTGTGGATGAAAACATTACTTAGACATTCCTTAAATAATTAAGTTATTTAAATTTAACTTCAGTGAAATATTCGTAATTTTCATCAATTTCTTGGCAGGTACGACAGAAAGGAAAACACGCTAATAAAATTGATCGAGATCCAATTAATGTGCGCGATGGCTCCGCCGATCGCCGGCAAAGATGTTACGCCACGATTCAAACGACACTTTCTCGTTTTGGCAATATCTGAATTCGAGGATGACGTTATGATCGCGATATTCAGTAGGATTGTTCTGTGGCATCTTGATACGAGGTCTATAATTTTAAAAATATTTAATAAAAATATTCAGAGAAATATATTTAAATACATTTTTAATTTATCACGAATAAACATCTTGTTTGTGAAAATCCAGAAGTCTAGAATATAGATAAATATTGTTTTGTGTACTGTAGGGGTTTCAGCAAAGAATTTGATCCATGCATTGATCAGATCGTTTTAGCAACGTTAGACATTTACAAAGAAAGCTTGTGCAATTTGCTACCGACACCTGCGAAATGCCATTACATGTTTAATCTTCGTGATTTCTCCAGAGTTATCCAGGTTATCTATAATGTCCTGTTAATTCATTCTCTTATTATCCATATTTTAAAGAAAAATTTTTATTCCAATTATCACACAGGGAGTGCTTTTATCAGTTCCGGAAACTATGCCTGCGCTCTCAAATATGAAGCGATTATGGGTTCACGAGATACTTCGTGTATTTGGCGATCGTTCTGTCGACGAAACTGATGTCAATTGGTTGATAAAACAAATAAGCATGACACTAGAGAAACATATGGAAGTCTCATTAGAAGAACTCTTTGCAGACCTACTTCCAGAAAAGGAACGTACAAAAAAAGTACAAAGATTTTGTTTTATTAGTTAATAAAAAAGAAAGTTGTACTTTGATATCTCACACTTTTGCATATCTCTGCAGATCACTTTGAATGAATTGCGAAATTTGATATACTGCGATTTTGCCAAAGTTGACATTCGCTTGTACCAAGAAGTTAGCGAGCTAGAACAATTACGAGAGATCGTGGAAACGTATCTTATTGAGTACAATTCGATGACGAAGAAGCCTATGAATTTGGTATTGTTCCGGTAAGTCTATACTATATCTAACAAATGTAGTATTTGCTAATTAATGCTCAATTTTGTACTAAATTCAATTGTAAATGAAGGTTCGCGATTGAGCATCTGTCGAGGATAGCTCGTATCATCAAACAACCGCGAAGTCACGCTCTTCTCGTCGGAGTCGGTGGATCTGGAAGACAATCTTTAACCAGATTGGCGTCGCACATTTGCGATTACGACGTGTTCCAGGTCGAAATTACGCAACAATACGGCATGCATGAATGGCATGAGGATATTAAAAGCATTCTAAGAAAAGCTACCGCTACCGAATTGCATTCCACTTTTCTCTTCAGCGACACGCAGATTAAAGAGGAGAACTTCTTGGAAGATATCAGCAATATGCTTAATACAGGAGAAGTAAATAAATAATGTATTGAATTAACCACGTTCATTTATATCTTTTCACTAACATGTAAAATAAATTGAACAACTTATATTTTTATTTAGGTACCCAATATATTCACGACTGAAGAAACGGCTGAAATATGCGAGAAAATGAAGCAGATCGATCGACAACGAGAACGAGCATTACAAACGGATGGTAGCGTTCCGGCACTGTTTAATCTATTCGTGCAAATCTGTCGTGATCAGCTACATATTGTTGTTACTATGTCTCCCATCGGCGATGCTTTTAGAAATCGGATTAGGAAATTTCCGGCTTTAGTCAACTGTTGCACCATAGATTGGTTCCAGGTATTAAAATAAAATCATTAATTTTATCACTGCTATCTAAAAAAAAGAGTATTGTTACATCGTTGATTTCTTCGTTGAAGCCCTGGCCTCAAGATGCCTTGTTGGCAGTCGCGACGAAATTCTTGTCTACGATTGAACTTACTGATCACGAAAGAAGTGTCGGTATTGATATGTGTCAATTTTTCCATGTATCCACTCAAAAACTAAGCGACGAATTCTTAATTCGTTTAAATAGACACAATTACGTGACACCTACGTCTTATCTTGAAATGATCAAAACTTTTCAGAACTTACTCGACAAAAAGCGTGGGTAAGTAAGATTCGATTAAGTCTCAAATCCTTTTGTTTAACTTTTTATATTGTTACAGAGAAATACTGTTCGCTAAGGCTCGGTACGAGGGTGGATTAGGACAACTGGATAGTGCGCAGAATCAAGTGACGGAGATGCAGAATATGTTGAAGCAATTGCAACCAAGCTTGATTGCGGCCACGCAGGATATCCAACGAATGCTGGCCGATATTGAGAAAGAAAGTCAGGAAGTCGCAGAGTTTGAGAAAGTAGTCAAAGTCGACGAAACCGCGGCCGAAGTAAGATTGTACAATCTCTCCTAATATATTATTTTTTATATTAAAATATTAATATATCACATTAACACAATAATATATTATTAATATTAAACATGAGACACAAATTTAATAAAACTGTGCTCCTATATAAAGTTATTATCGTATAGACAGTCGCAAATGAAGCAGCTGTGATAAGAGCCGAATGCGATGCCGATTTGGCCGAAGCTATGCCTATTTTGAACCGAGCTCAAGCAGCGTTGGATACGTTAACACTGGCAGATATTGCGATAGTGAAAGCAATGAAGCATCCGCCGTATGGTGTAAAGCTTATTGTGGAGAGCGTTTGCGTCCTCAAGGTACAAGGTCTATTGCGTAATGGCATATGCTGCTATTTGCATAAAAATAATAATTACTTAGATATTAATTTTATTTCTTTTCTATATTGTTGCAATTTAAGTGAATTATTACAGCAAATAAAGCCAGAGAGAGTGCAGGCAAAGGAGGGATATGTTGATGATTACTGGAAGGCCGCCTTGAGGATGCTCACCGATGCTAAATTTTTAGAGTCGCTACTTATCTTTGATAAGGACAATATACCGGATAAGGTAATAGAAACGATACGAAAGGAATATCTGACCAATCCGGATTTCGATCCGGAGAAAATTAAGAAGGTGTCCACGGCTTGCGAAGGATTATGTCGTTGGGTTATCGCAATGTCTGAATACGACACGATCGCGAAAATCGTCGCTCCTAAGAAACAAGCTCTGGCGCGAGCTGAAGCTGCATATCACGATGCTATACAAAAATTAAATATGAAGAGAGAACAATTGCGCCAAGTACAGGTATGCATCGCTAACATTTACAAAAGTTATAATGTTAGAGCAAATTTAATTCAAGAAATAATAAAAATATATTTTTATAAATTCTATATATCTAAAAAATTCAATTTTAAAAAATCTGCTATTAGAAAAAATTGTTGGACCTTCAAGAAACTCTAAGCCAAAGAAAGTTGAAGTTTCAAGCGATGTCGGATCAGGTGGCGGATTGTGAAACAAAATTAAAGCGAGCTGAGGATCTCATCGGGGGATTAGGCGGGGAATATGCACGTTGGTCCCAAACCGCCAGGGAATTGGGCGACAAGTAAGATCTCTCTGAAGCAGAACTTTACTTTTAATTATTGCAAATTTTCACATTTGATTAAATAAATTTGATTTTTTTACTCTTTATAGATATTATCGGCTAACGGGAGATGTGCTGATCGCTTCCGGTGTAGTGGCTTACTTGGGGCCGTTCACCATGCCGTTTCGTGTACAACAGATAAACGAGTGGGTGCAATTGTGCTCGGATATGCTAGTTTGCAGCCACGATTTCCATTTGCGCGATGTACTCGGCGATCCGGTTTTGATTAGATCATGGAACATCGCTGGGTTGCCCGCCGACGTATTTTCCATCGACAATGGAATTATCGTTACGTAAGTCAAATTGTAACTTCAGTAACGTGTCGTATTGCGAAATATCAACGTTCTTTTTTTTTTAGAAATGCTGGAAGGTGGCCATTAATGATAGACCCACAAAGCCAAGCTAATAAATGGATAAAAAATATGGAGAGGAAGAACAATATAAGCATTATCCGATTGAGCCAACCTGATTATGTGAGGATCTTGGAAAATGCGATACAATTTGGGCAACCGGTACTCTTGGAAAATGTAGAAGAGGAATTAGATGCTATTCTTGAGCCAATACTTCTCAAACAGACATTCAAGCATGCTGGTGCATGGTGTATAAAATTGGGCGATACCGTAGTAGAATATAATATTAATTTTAGGTACGTTCTAATCAGAGTTGTTAAAGTTACTTTATAAAAGTAACTCGTTACAGTTACAGTTATTTTTCTTTAAAATGTAACTCGTTACAGTTCCTAGTTACAAATTTTGAAAAATAACTCGTTACAGTTACCGTTACTTAAAACGTAACGAAT
>VBVR01005785.1:0-11357 GCA_011638315.1 Tetramorium parvispinum
ATCAATTAGTTCTAGCTTACGTACAGACAAGTTTAATAAATAGCTTTACAATTACTAAGAAAAAGTAACGATTAAAATAACGAATGAATCGTTATCGTTATTAGATAAATGTAACTACGTTACCGTTACAGTTACTGATTAAAAAAAGTAACTACGTTACAAGTAACTCGTTACTTTAACAACCCTGCATGTATTATACGTACGCGTATCAATTAACAAGAGTGTATCTCTAGAGCTTTAAAGTAAACGAACCTTCGAGATCAGATGAACGAGCATAATCAAACCCGATTTGCCGGGATACTTGCCAGCGATATTCGCCGGTGTAATGTCAAAGAGCGTAGCTCCAAGTTCCGTACAGATCGCATTCACTAAGAGTTTTTTGCCGCTGCCATGCGGACCAGCTATCAGAACTGATCTCACAAGAGGTGTGAGTTCTCTCAGGGTTTGATTGCCCAGTGGAAGTATACAGTATTCAGCGACCACGTGTCTTATGTCGCCTAACGTAATTTAATCAATTATTATAAAAGATCGGGATTTGAAAATATTTTAATGACTTTCAATGAGATCTTTTTGAAAAGAAATTTTGAAAAGAATTTCTTCTAGTGAAAATATCGTGAAGGATAACTTTTATTTGTTAATAAAATAATAATGAAATTTAAGTGTTATGCTATTTAAATGTACCGAGTGTCGGAAGAGGATCTTTCTCTTTCGTACGAAGATCGTGATTCGCGAAAGATTTTTCACCCTTGAACTCGTCTAGTGAAATCTCACGGTGAAGCTTAATAATTCCTTGTGTGAGGAGCTCCTCGAAAAGAGACTCGGTCGTTCTATCGGGTGTTAGATCTTTCTCCTTCTTTCTCTTATTTTTCTTTCCGCTCCTGCGAACTCGCTTCTGAGGTTTCTTCGCGCGTTTTCCTTTGAAACCTTTGTCTCTATCTAGCGCAAACTGAAGAGTCTCTATGTCACCTAATCGTAGTATTATATACGCGTTATTATCAATCGTAATAACATATGTCGAAAGATTTTCGTCATACTAATCTGAATAAACACATTCTCATAATAGAACATCTTGTCTTGTAATATAACTCTTTGTAATTTCTTGCAATAATTTTTAACCAGGACAATAGGATGAGCTATGAATGGTTGTTACAATACATCAATATAGTATTATAGAAATTTGCAAAATAATATCAGATACGTCATTTTTCGATAAGAGATAAGAGCACTTTGGATCAAAAAAAAAATTGAATGAGAAACTTATTGAAAGCAAATCAAGACTTTTATGTCGCTTTCAATTTTGATTATCTCGATTATTCTTTCTCCATAGAGGAATAGAGGAATTTCATCTACCTCTCATCGCCTGATCCACAACTACTCTGACTTGGTCCTCGATTTCCCTCGTCTTTTCCGCTTCTATCATATCGCGATAAGGTAACTGCATCAAGTTCGTGGATTCGTCCTTGTCCTTCCAAACATCTTGATACTCTTGATTCGCATGAATCAAATCCGACAGAAAATTAGACGGAACAGGTTTGAATCCTAGATCCGTTTCGTCCTCCGACTGTTCCGTTTCGCTGTCTTTCTTCGATTTTGAACGTTTTGATTTCTTTGATTCCTTCGATGATACCGCCGTGGACTTACTCACGGTGCTCTCAGTTCCCTGTAACAACGAAAATGTGTCAACAATAAGAACAAAGTGCAATTAAAACACATAAAAATTACTCACAGGAAAATTACTTTAAGCAAACCGTAAAACTTTTTCGATAGAAATTAAATGTTTCATTACAAGAATAAAATATATGCTTTATGTTAATTTGACACAATCACTATAATATAGTGTCATGTAACGTAAATTAAACTTAAAGAAATAAGTTATCATGAAAATTGATGCAATTCAATTTGTACATGCATTTTTATTAATTCTCATTTTTTTATATTCTCTCTGTATGTGTATTGATACTCTACCTGTCTGCTAAAAATCATACGCGAACCTCCGCTTTCGGCGGATGGTAAGTCTGGTATTTTTCCGGTTTGTTGAAAATAAGTGTCGATCCAATTTCGAATTTCACTCCTTATGTTTTCCTCTATAATAGCGCTTCTCTCCTTTCGAATCCTCTCCGTGGCCTCTAAAATCAGGCCCTCGTATTGTCGTTGAAAATCTACCTGTTTTTCGTATCTCTGCTGTTTCAATCTCTCCGCTTGCCTAGCACTCTCCGTGATCACTTGACTAGGTTGAAGCATTCCTTTGAACGTAATTGATATACGTTGATACGTGAATCGAATGAAACGCAGCGAGTATTCTCAACTCTCCATCGACACATCGACGATATTACAATGCTCCTACAGAGAGCGTGGTGAAAATGACAAAATTATTTTGTTATTTTTATCTTATTTATATATCTTTCTTATCCGTCCTTTCGAAAGAAACAGATTAGATCAGATAAATATAATAAAATATTGCGACGCGAAAATTATTGAATTATACTTTTTGAGAGAAAGAATGAAAGATCCCATCAGAAATTGTGTCGCGATTATTTCTTACCTATAAGTAGCATCTCCTCGAGGCGTCTCTTACGAACGTAGCATCTAGTGATATATCCTTTCCATACTTTCTGAATTTTCAGTGCCGCGAGCTTCTCGCTCTCTTCATTCTTTTCCTCCACATCTGGCTTGGTAGTCGATCTTTCCTTCATTTCGCAAACTTCTTTCATAAATTGATATCGCAGTCTACCTTGTCTCGCTCGTTCGTGAGCCTGAAGCATTAAAGCATTTACGATTGACTTGGAAAGTCTCTTAGAGTAAATACGTTGTTGTTTTTGTATGATATAAGATTTATATTTATACATATATAATATTTTTAAAAATCCGAAACGCGCCTAACGCGCGGCAAGAATTACAGCGATCGCATAAATGATCAAGTTAGATTCATTTTAATAAATAATTAGCAAACATTTAATCTATATTTATTAAATGTATATTTACTTTGAGAAAAATAGAAGAGAGATAGTTTTAAAATAGAAGAGACTGAGACCATGTGTTGCGACTGAAATATCCATTTTTAGTAAAAAATACATGCAATATTATATGTTTCTAAATATCATGTACTCCGTATAATTCATCTACATCCTTAGATAAATCAAGGAACGTATTAGTCTTGAATATATTGTTGCGTCCGTGTTGTCTCAGTCCTCGTCTCGAGCGAAATCTTCGCGTCCTGTATATTATCTGACTACGGAAATCGATATTATCGCTATCCGCTATGGTCGTGAAGACGTACCGCTGTGTCTCCGAATCTTCTCCTGTTCGGGCGTACTTATTGTATCCGGTGCTTAATAATAAAGTTTTTGAGTTCCGAAGAATTCTGCGTTGTGTGTTTTCTTGTTCCGCGTGCGCGGTTACGCGAGTGACGTGAGAGACGCAACAATATCATTGTATAATACAAAAAAAGTTATTTAGTTTTAAGTAAAACTGTGAAAGTAATTATCAATTCTATATGTAAGATTGATTGTTACATTTTCAAGTAGTTCTGACAAGGAACCCCACGGAAGTGTCCCCCTCCGATTTTGATGAGCTTTGAATGTATTGTAGTCTAGATAAAAATAAGAGACACATGTTTTTTTATACGTGCCCATACGCCCATATTTTATGGGGTGAAGCAACCCCTCGAAATAACGGGAGTAAATTAAAAAAATGACATTTTTGAAAAATATGAATATATAGTTGTAAAGAGTATAAAATACGGTAAAACTTTTATATAAGACATTTTCTCATATACTTCACATTTTCAAAGACATATTCATATAAAATGAAAAAAATCTGTTATTTTCGAGGGTCGATCTGATGATATTTGTTTCACCCCCTAAACGGGCATATATGGGCACGTATAAAAAAAACATGTGTCTCTTATTTTTATCTAGGCTACAACATATTCAAAGCTGACGAAAATCGGAGGGGGACACTTCTGTGGGGTTGCTTGTGAATCACATCATTCGATAAGCTGCTACTTTGAAATATCTTTAAATATGGCATACTTAAGATAACACGTCAAAGTATTTAAAGATACTTAAACTTAAAGAGACATGTAAAAGGAAACGATTATTCGATCTTTTTCGATATCTTAAAAGTGCAGTGCAGTCAAGTACGAAGTAATATTAAAAAATATATTTAAAGGTAATTAAAAAGACATGTTAATTTTTGCATAAATTTTGCGCGCGATATTTAATGTACAATTTAATGTTACCCTACGTCATGAATATTTTTATCCTCTGCTCGTTGTTAAATTCTGTTAACAACGTTTGCGTGATTTTTCAATGATGATTGAATTTTAATTTTAAAATAAACAGCAAAGCACAAATGAGCCTAAGACGAGAGAAGAGAAAACACAGGTGATGGCAGTGATGGCGGTGTGTGAGCGGTTTTCCGATAGACGTCTCAATTATAGTGGTGGCTCGCGGTACCTGAATAAGTCGTACAGCCTGGGACTCGGTAATCTTTTCGGGCACAACGATCTCGTGAAGCGCGCCGAGATTTCGCAGCGTATCCTCTATGAACCTCCGTCTCCCTTCGATCTCGGCGCGTCGCGCGCGTCGATAGTACCGCGGTACTCGAATTTCAGCTTCCTGCGGCGTGACGCCGCACTCGATAAGCACGTCGTCGTAATAGCTGTACTCCGACAGATCGATATTGACCAATTGGTGCTTCAACTCCAACACCCTGCCCAGAGTCGCGTTCAACAATCTTTTCATGAGCAAACGCTTCTGAGGCTGTAGCACTTGATCGTAGCATAGCTCGAGTTTGTTAGCCGTAAGAATATATCTCACGTATAACACGGCGACAACGTCGTGCGCCTTTTTACGGTCCTTTTGCGGCTTCGCACCCTGAAGCACCGTGTCCGCCTGAATCGTCTCCGCGAGCGACACTTGGGCCGTTCTCCAAACTTCCTCGTACGTCGCGTTCGACATTCTTCTCTGTCGTCTCTAGGAATCGAGCAAACGTTGCTGTCGAACATTTTTTCACCTTTACCTCACCGTACCTTATCACGTGTTGGCTGCGGATAATCGATTGTCGGCTACCTAGCAACGAAATTCGTGCAGGGTGGAATTGCCGTGTTCGTCGGACGTAGCCAGCTCGCCAATATAATTTTACACATTACATGTGTATACAATAATATTATTCTGCAACTACTACTTTTTCATCATAGACGAGTCATTCAGGAATAGCATGGAGAGAACTGGAGAACTGGCAAAGCTCACAATCAGATTCATTCCGCAGAAATAATTAGTTCCTAATTGTAAAGAATATCTAATAAAGTTTCCTGATGAGAGCGAAATAGTCAAAATCTGAGAGTGACGGCAAAAAGATGACGCGAATTTAATCGCTTCCTATATGACACATACGTATACATACATATGTAGTACAATCGAATAAACGATTTATACATTTTGAAAAATCAAATGTACATGGGTTTCTTTGTATTTTCTTTATTCTTTACAAATATCCATTTGAAAATGGAAAATGAACTGCGAAGTTGAAAACTTGGCGCAAAATTATCGCATCTTAAAAATAAACCGAGTGGTTCAAGTAGAAGCAGCAGAGTTAATTGCGCGTTGTATATGATAAAAAATTTCCATATTGTCTTTCCTGTAATTTTCCGTTAAATAAAAATAAACATTTCAGAA
The DNA here is from genome assembly GCA_011638315.1 of Tetramorium parvispinum. Lineage (NCBI taxonomy): Eukaryota > Metazoa > Arthropoda > Insecta > Hymenoptera > Formicidae > Tetramorium > Tetramorium parvispinum. The sequence goes on from VBVR01005785.1 coordinate 5,679, forward strand.
ATATTATATGCTATTATATGCTATTCCGATCTTTCGATTCGGCTAAGAAAACTGCTGTTTCTTTCGATCTGCCTTTGTTTTCGACGATGGACAATCGAAGGATAATATAATAATTCCAAATTTCTATCGCTTTGCGGAAATGAGAGATATTTCGACGATCGACCAGGTGTTTCTTCAAATTTCAAATTTGAAACTTTGCTTTCGTCGCGTGACGAATTATCAAAATCAATCTTGAATTGGAGTTATTCAAGGAAGAGTTTGGGTACCGTTTGCTTTATTTTCAGATTCATTCCGCTAAATATGATGAAAACATAAAAATGAATTTAAATGCTATAATAAATAATTTGTAAAAAAAGGATTAAAAATATACATTTTTTCGTAGTTGACCTAGTCAGAAACATGGATCAATTTGATTGAAAAATTGTCTAAACGAATTTGTTCCTCGAGGAACTCTATTTGAAATCCGAAATACCATCATCTAGTCGACAATACGAATCGCGAGTCTTTATTCCGTAATTTTATTTTTTTTCATTTACAGAAGAAGAAGAAGAAGAAGAAGAAGAAGAAGAAGAAGCCCGTGTCCTATCGCGTTCCTATCGGCGTGTTTGCATCAATCTTTCGTCAAGGGTTAATATGTGAAGTACTGCATCCTAAACCAATGACATATAAAATTTGCAAGAAGCCATATTGTTCGGTATTCGATGTAAAGCATGTAAAGACAGGCGATTGGTCAGCTTTTCTACACGTGCGTTGCGATAGGCCTCGGATTCTGCTCAGTGCGTTCCATGCGTTCCATGCGTTCCATTCCATCTCTGTTCTCTGGTTCTCTGTTTCAAAACGTCATTTCAGTCGAATCAGCCGAATGTAGCCGAGTGTTGCTCGCGAAAGCGACTGTAATCTCTGTAAGTAGGCGATCGCCAACCGTTCTACCAAGGTGATGAGAAAAGAATCGTCGCAGTAATGGCATCGGCATTGGAGCAGTTTGTAAATAACGTTCGCACGCTTTCGAAGCAAGGTATGGCCGAGTACTACATTATTGCGAAATCACTCCAACTTAACCTCCAAATGACAAGCGAAGCGAAAACGTCAAGCATTTCCAACCATTGGTAGAGAGTTTCTCTTTGCCAAAAAATCCTTCAATGTCCAATTCACTTTGTATATCTAGTAACAGCTCTTGGCTCTACACGAATCAACGTTTGGATAACTTTGAAAGAATTTTACATCGTCCCTGTATAACCTGTGTTTGTGTTTGCAGGCAATTTTAGAGAACTATACGACATTATAAGCAAAAGTGTCGAAGTATTAACGAAGAATGGGCAACACTTGGATAATGTTCTGGAAACATTGGACCTTCAGCAACATTCGTTAGGTATCCTGGCGGTGCTTTGCGCAAAATTTTCACTGCCCAATCCAAACGGCGGGAGTAATCCTGATGCGCCGAAGCTCTTGTTCAATCAAGTTCAGGAATTTATTGTCGGTTGTAATGGAGAGCAAGTTAGATTTGCACCAGATACATGTAAGCATCAGTGTGCATGAGGTTTCTTTTCCGTTAGACTTTTCATTGTGTTATTCAAACAATTGAGTATTTCATGTGTATCAAATTTATCTCAGCTATAAGATGAGATCATTCGTGAATTTACATTTGTTAATTTCAATTTAGCCCATTAATTTTCCTGATTCTTTAAAGTAGAAGCATCTTTTTTAACATGCCTTGAAAATTATTTTTATAATAGTCGACTACAAAATTGATTAAGTTATGTATAAATTTCATGTAATCTAACTTTGAAAATTTTGTAGTAGTAAAATGTAGTACATATATGTATTTTTTTGTCATCTTTTAATTACATTTATTTTGTTATATACGATCATGATGAAATTCTTTTTACAGACGCAGACTTGTGTCACTTGTTTACACAGAGTTTAGTCGAGTCGAAAACGCCATTACGTGGAATCGAATTATTACGCCGCGCAATACGGAAAATACAACTCTTCGACAGTCAGTTGACTTCGATACACGCGGATCTTTGCCAGTTATGTCTTCTGTCCAAGTGTTTTAAACCAGCGCTCGAATTTCTCGACATAGATGTCACAGGCATTAGCCAGGAAGGAGGCCAGTTTGATTCGAAATATTTTCTATTGTATTATTATTATGGCGGCATGATATATACAGCATTGAAGAATTACGATCGGGCATTATACTTTTTTGAAGTGTGCGTGACGACGCCCGCGATGGCAGTTAGTTACATCATGCTGGAGGCCTACAAAAAGTACATTTTGATCTCGCTAATATTACATGGGAAAGTGTTAAATCTGCCGAGATATACGAGCCAGGTGATCAACAGATACATTAAGCCGTTGAGCCAGCAATATCAGGAATTGGCTACGGCCTACCTGGTTAACAGTTGTGAAGAAGTACAGAGCATCATCACCAAGTATCAACAAGTATTTGTGAGGGATCACAACTTAGGACTTGTGAAACAAGTACTCGCTTACTTGTATAAGAAAAACATACAAAGGCTGACCAAGACTTTCTTGACGCTTAGCTTAAGTGACGTTGCAAGCAGAGTTCAGCTAACGGGACCCGCTGAAGCAGAAAAGTATATTTTAAATATGGTGAGTTTTCCATTCGCGCGCAGTATGTAATGAACGTCTAAAAATTGACTAACAATTCTCTCTCTCTCTCTCTCTCTCTCTCTCTCGTGTTAGAATCTTTCATAAATTGAAATTAGGATTTTTCTTTGTCTTTATTTTCTCATTATTAGTCACATTGAGAAAGAGTCGTTTATATTTCTATGATTTTATTAAAAAGAAATAATGTGATTTTCTTAAATGTGAAACGATTTGTCTTCAAAGTTAGTTCGTGTGTGCTATAAAGCACTTTTAGAAAGCACAATATCTGTAAATTGGTAGCTTATTAATTATTACATCTTTATATATTTTTAGATCGAAGATGGCGAAATTTTTGCAACTATTAATCAAAAAGATGGTATGGTAGTATTTCACGATGATCCTGAAAAATACAATTCACCACAAATGCTTGCAAACTTTGAGAAGGAAATGGCAGCATGCACAGAATTAGATAAACGAGTATTAGAGATGGAAGAAGAGGTTGTCCTTACCCCGCAATATGTTCGCAAAGCTTGCGGACAAAACGATCAAGATGATCAAGCCGCTGGACCTGCACCAACAAACGTCACGAATGCGCAAGGTCAAATTAAACAAAACACCTATTCTATGTAACATAAATATGTCGTTGTGTGTTATCTTTATTAAAAAATAATGAGAAATCACGAAAAATCTTGTTGAGAGTCAAGACTTCAATATCTGAAAGCTTGTTTTTTGAACGACGATAGTAATTAGGGAAATGTTTTCGCGACTCGGGCGTCGCCTATTTTGTAAACAATTTATAAGAAATTTTTTATAAATATAGGTTGAGTTTAGTTGTACTGAAACATATACGTTACAGAGATTTTATTTTATTATTTATACACTAATACAAGTTAACAAGAGATATTGTAATATTATATTACTCGCAATTTATATTTTCGCTGTGTGTGTGTGTGTGTGTGTGTGTATACATATATATATATATATGCATATGTATGTATGTATGTATACACATACGCGCACACACAATAGTTAGCACACAAAATCATACATTCTTAAAATCTCTGTAACATATAATTTGAAATTAGGTTTATATAAATCCATGATTATACGCTTTTTTGAAGTATTCTCAAGTCATGCCCCATTGTTATAAAAAAAAAATAAAGCTTTTGTACAAGATAGTTCCAAATTACTAGTCAGCTTGTAGTATGTCTGAAATTTGTAAAATGTCTAGAAGGCTTCGTTGTTAAAATCACTATATACATGCTGCAACTATGGAAATTAATATATTTACAGCAGTATATTTTGTTGCAAAATATTATTGTACTTTTAATATTACTTAAGGCACAAAAGATTATATACATGTGTATGCATATATACAAGTTGATTGGTAAATATTATATAAAACGTTAAACGGAAACACTTTATTTATAAGAAAAAATTTTACAGAAAAATATCAAAAAAGAGCTTGTAAATTATTTAAATTTTTTAATTTGCAATATTAAGTGTCTACAAGATTCGCTTAATTTTTCATATTTTTCTTTTCGGAAAACTTGTCCTTTGTTTGATGATACTTATATAATTTGATTGATTTAATAAGAGAAGTTAAATCAAGTTACATTTTTAAGATAAGAATTGTTTAATTTCGTTGGAAACCATTTCGTAAATTTCTTCCATACTCTTGCATCCATCGATGAACATTATGGTTTCAAACAACTCGTTGTTTCGTACAACCTCATTTTTGTATTTTACAAATTCGGGCCACACTATTTTGTCAAAATATCCTGGCACATCAGGCGGCTCGTATACGCGATTTCTTCTTCGCTCCCAACATTGCTCCTTCGTCAGTGTTAAAAAGTACTTCCAATTACATAAATCTGTGATGGCCTTATGTTCGAAGAGCAAAAAACCATCCAATATCAGTAGCATCTTCGAATTCGTTGCATTTTTTCCGGGAGATTGAAGTATCTTTATAACGTCCGAATACATTTTCTGCATATCCAGACCCGTTATCAGTTCCCAGTTTATGTGATTTAATTCCTTTATCTTAATGTGACGTGGATCGTCCGGTGGCAAAAAATAATCGTCTTGGCGCAATATGACAGATGTTGGAAAGTTTTCGCGGATTTTATTAGCCAACGTACTTTTTCCACTACAGGTTGCGCCAGATATACCAATGACAAACCACTGTTTCGCCATTTTTAATTTGCCAGTTGTACAGCAGTGCTCAACAATGTGATATATAGGAACGAGAGTTACCGACTAATTCAGAGTAAAGATGGAATGAGAGAAGTGTAGTATTGTTACATAACAAGTATTCACCATTTACATTCATGTATACATACACGTAGTTATATGTACGTGTATTGTACAACGCAACGTATATGCTAATGTATTACGATGATAACGTGGCTGATATCATTGCAAGTTTTGATGCTTTGATGACGAAGAACTTGCTACTCCACTTTCTCTATTTTATGGAACAAGTACGGTTTCACATGATACACGGTAAAGAGCATCAAACCACCGATGAAAATTAGTCCGAGACTCGCGGGAATTATTAGGGCCAGATCGTGTGAGTAAAAAAGAGATCTCAATCTATCGTCGTCGATGAACGGCAGACCGATTACCCATACAGTATAATACAAAAACAAGACAAATGTTAATATTAATATCGCTTTTCCTTTCTGACGATCGCTGTCGAACATTTTTGACCGTTTTTACAATTTTAATTTTGTTAGCTCGCACATTCCTTATAATTCAATGCCACTATCAATATCATTCTACATATTCTTGTTCAAACTTCTTAAAATCTTCTTCCGTGAAAGCTGTTTCTTCCGATTCCTTGGGTTTTTCTTGTTGAATGTATCTCTTTCCTACAGCACGTTGCAACAGCTAAAAAAATACATTATTTCATGGATTAAGAATAATTCAGGAAAAAAAAATATATATATATATATCTCACTGTATGCAATAAACCTGTTTCTGTTATTCGTCTAATTAAAAATGATCTTTTTTAGTTTTAAATAAATGTTCAAGTATCATATATATATATATATATATATATATATA
>VBVR01005786.1:0-11356 GCA_011638315.1 Tetramorium parvispinum
ATTTTTTCTATTTTTAGTACATCGTTCATTTTAATAAAATTTTCTTTTTAAAATCTAATTTTTGTCTAGTCTTTCAGCTATATAATGTTGCTCATTTTTGTGTTTTGCGTCTAATAAATATTTTAAATACGTTTTAAGTTATTGTGACATTTTACTGTCCTATTTATAAACATTATTTGTAGTTTTTTTTTATAAATCATATATCCTACCCATGCATGGTCACATAGCCCACTCCTACTGGATATATGGCAAAAATATTAGGGTTTCTTAAACTTTTTGCGTTAAGTACAAAAAGAAAATATTTCATAATTTGAATTTTTTTTATACTAGTAAAGAGTATAAAGTTTTTATCAGTATAATTTATGTGTCTTAAACATACTAAATAATACTTAATAAATCAAAGTTTCCTTAGGTGCGGAGTATGTACCGGAGTTACCCTATATAGGGGTTATTTGAGTCGCTGATTACGAATATGAGATCAGAATTTCAAAATTCTAATCTCTATACATTCAAAGGTTGATATTAGCTCAAAATTACCTTCGGAAAACACAGGTTCCTTCGATAATTAAAAGTTATTCTATTTCGATTCCTCTATAGGTCTTCTTAAGTTTGGCAGCAATCTTTCAAATTACTCTGTATATGTATATAAAATTTTTTTTATATTGCGCGCGTATAAGAAATATTTGGATGAAATATTCTCTAAGCAAAGATCTTTATCATCTAAGCAAAAATTTCTATTTCGAATTTTAGAACTTTTAATTAAATAACATATGTGCAAAAATGACTCATGCAAAGGAACACGCGGTTCCGTGTTTGCCATAGAGTTATAAGCTTTTATGAAAAGCTGCATAATTCACTTATTTATTATTATTTAAAAATTATTGGTTTCTTCACATTTCATAAAATGCATTATCTTCATTAACCCATAATTAATGACTAACACGATCATTAAGTTTAATCGTCAAATGATCGGTCATAAAATCACAAAGTGAAACAAATTCGAATAAGATATAGGTATCTCAGCGTACAAGATTAGACGCGGTACTGGAGGGTTAACCTTGCGTACGCGCGCGCACATAATGTAAGAATAATAAATACGACTCACTTAGAATGATAATTTGATTCCATCCCACGTCGACTCTTCCAGCGATGCCGAACTTGATGTATGTTCGAATTAGCCGCTAGTACGTGAAGTGGAACGTGGAAACGGCGGGCGATTCCAATAGCGGTACACCGTCGTGCCACACACCGTATGACTTCGCGGTCCTTACCTCCGCGCGGTCATCTCCCTGCGTCGTAGAACGTAGGCGAAACTCCGCGCCGCGCCGTTAGCGCGGTTGCGTGGCAGGCGCGATCCGGCATTTGAAAAGGGAACAAAAGGAACATGGTTCAGTCCGAGTCGCGACTGCGGGGCGCATCCGCCCCGCGCATCGTACTGATAATCACGCTAATGACCGCGTGTCAATTTCCGAACAATTTCGATTCTGCCGTGGAATGTAGGGAGAACAGGCTACGCTCGAGAGAGCGTGATATACCTGCCTTTTGCGCTCTCTCTTTCTCTCTCTTTCTTGTTCGCATATCGCCCGTGGTCAAAGCGTGGCGTGATCAAGTAGCGTTTGAAAGCCGACGCGCCGATGCGCCGTTGTGCCGTCCTCGCGCGAATTCCAACGTCGTCGTCCGGATACGAAACAAGCGGGTGGGACGGGATCTGCGCGCCCAACCGCGGCGTACCCGTCGGCTCTTATAATTCGCGATAAAACATTGGTTCGATCCGTTATTGAAGGGGTAGATGGGGGACCCGTGGCCCCCGTGCATCCACCGCGCAAACACGCTCTCGACTGTTCCCCGCGGACCGGAATTTAGAAACGACCGGAACGGGAGTCCGATATATCGATTAACCTACCACGCGCGTATCCCGCGTGACACATGATCGCCGTCTCGCGCGGTTATTTTGAATTTATTACGCGGCTGGTAGACAACTTATCTTTAATACGATGCGACGTTTAAACGATATAATTTATCAATTTCTTCAGTTCTTTTTTATTTTGAACGGAATTATTCATATCCTAAAATAAGCCAAAGTTTATTGATCGATTTATCGCATTGATTTAGAATTAGTCTATGTGATATATGTATGGTAAGGGGAAGTTGCACAATGAGATAAGATATTAGTTACCACGACATGGTTTTTTTTTTAGTAAAACTTAAGATTCGATAGGAGCTATCAGAAAATAATGGAATAGACAGAATGTTTATGAATAGTTTTCAACTACAACGTGATCCATTTCCCTGCTACCAAAAGTGATATTTTCTCGTTTCTAATTTCCTCCACTGCGGATACCTCTTTGTCTCCGTAACATGTTGCGGGTATAAACTTCGGCCAATGGACAAACTGGGTTATTGTAAATAGCAAACACACCGTGGGGCTTCTTTAGCCGTCGGTTTCGCGATGCATTCTATTCTCGTTCTACCTACGTTGTAGAGGAGAGCACTCTCATAAACAATACGATACAATGCATTTCATTTGATCATGACTTTCTCGGTGGTTGTATAATATAAAGGATTTACACTTTCATGTAATACTGTATGACACATTACGTGATCGTAATTTATGAGAGGAGTAAAGTTGAGTAAGCGTGTAAAATGTCTAAAATGAACGAAATAGTTTTTTTTATGCTATAATTATGTAACTTTGAATAAAGCAGCGACAATGTCAATAGTATTAATCTCAAATGCATGTCCAAGTTTTAATTCAAATTAAATTAAATTTTGGAATTATCGATATGTATTTCATGTATTTTATAAAAATAAAGAGGAATATTGGGAAACAAATAAAATATTCTTCTGTGCAACTTTCAATATATTTTCCGCGAAAAAATATAAAATCCAAACCAGGAGAATTATCAGAGCGTCGTAAATATTGAATATCCCTCGCGATTTAAAAACATCATGATAACCTCCCTTTCTCTTTCTCTCGTACGCACATCTTTTCCTCTACTACTCTACACTGTCATTATTCTTGAGGAGTGCAGTGGATTTGCGCGCGAGATTTCAGGTGCTTAAGGGGTTAAATTCGCTCTGCCCACGAAAACAGCGGCGGTGCCCCTGAAGAAGGAGCGAAGACCTCTTCTTGTAGTGGTCGACGGAAACGATTCGGGCGTTAGTACGGAACGGGCGAGAACTGGAGACTTTATCATCGCGGTCGCTCGTCTCTCTCATTAGTTGGCTGGCACGCCGCCCCCGGGGCCGGACTGTGCGTGAGTTTAATCTGTGCGGGCCGCAGGCGCGTGTGCGTGAACACTCTCTCTCTCTCTCTCTCTCTCTCTCTCTCTGTCCTCTCTCCCTCTCCCTCTTCCTCTCCCTCTAGCTCCACTCCTCTCCCTCTTTCTCTCTCTTTCTCCCTTTCTCTCTCCCCGCCTCTCTCTCTCTCTCTCTCTTTCACTCTTATTCTTTCGTTTCGCATCGTCATACGAATGTATCCGTGCGCGCGTGTACATATGTATGTATAACGCGTGTGTACGTATGCGTGTGCGAGATGCGGCGTGGGCGGCGCGCACATGCTACGAAGGTATTTCGAAGGGGGGCATGCGGAACGCGAAAAGCGGCACGAAAGCCGCGTAATATGGGAATGCCCAGGTTTGATTTTAAGTGGAGAGAACAAATATCCCTCTCCTTATACTTTACCGGCTAGACCTCAATTATCAAAGAATCCCGCCAAGATGGTGGTGGTGGTGGTGGATACCCGACGAAATACCGGCGGGGGCGGGATAAATTCGAGGTTTAGAATCGCGCGCAACCGAGAGACTATGTATCGGTGCTTGCCGACGTGCCGACATGCCGATGTGCAGCCTCACGCAGAAGGAGCAATTTGAATAATCGTAAACGACGAGTTTCTCTCTTTTCCTTAGTGTGAAAATGGAGGAAAATAATCATCTAGATGCATTTATATGAGTTTTTTGTTTATTATATATTTTTGATTTTATTATCAATTTGTCCGAAAGTTTCTAATTTATTTATATAAAAAAATACGTCTCATTATCAAGCTGCTTCCTTCTTCATTACAAACTTTTAATTCTATAAAAAGACACTTATTATATATAAATATATATAGTACTAGATTAATGTTTATTGTCAATGTAATATACACATAAAAAATTTTCTCATGTTCTTCATAAAGTAGCATCTTTTCATGCTTCGCAATTAATGTTAACAAACCTTGATAAATCAACAATTCTAGTACAGCAAAAAGTTTCTCATGATCTTTAAAACATCACTGATGGATAAAAAATTTTAATACATTAAATTTCTCCTGTTAATAGTCTTCGCACATGACTGTTAGAAAGGAAAAAGGATAATGTCGAAAATTGTACGGTAATTCTTACAATCAAACAAAGTAACCGCAGTAGTTATTTAACCTAATTTTACGTAATCACGAATCCTTTGTAGACGAGTGTGTATAATCATGTATAATAAATTTACAATTTATAAAATCGGGGAAAGCAGCTAGGACTGTCCGCATTAGGATACAAATTAGAAGCAAGAAAAACGGAAGAAAACGGAAATACAATGAGCGTGTAAAAAAGGGCACCTTTTCTAAAAGCTCTAACTTTGTGAATAAGTGGGTACCTCCAGTCATTATACCATCGAATACGCCAATTTTTCACTTGAGCGTTCTCGCGTGACTTTCGTTAAGGGTCTCTCGACGGCGCGCTAGAACTGCGTTCTTCTATTAGCACGCGAGCGACGCGCGCGTCATTATCCAGACTACATGGCGAAACGAAACGAAAAGGAGTATTTGCAGTATATTTACGGCGGTTCGCAGGAGTGTCGCGCTGACGCGACTCAGGATCGATCGATTCGTGTGTGTCACGGGAACAACCCTAGTGGCGAGCAACCTGAGCAATTCTCGTTCTTCAAACAACGCCAATATGTTAGTTCGCGTGGGTCACTGCCTTGGCATGAAACTCGTACACACATGGCGGCGACATGCAGGGCGGAGAGAGGACACAGAGAGGAAGGAAGGGAAGGAGGAAGGGAGGGAAAGCGGGCGATACGAGGTATGCGGAAGGGTGCTCTCTCTCTCTCTCTCTCTCTCTCTCTCTCTCGTGCGCGCGCGCGCCCGCGATAATATGGGGTGAAATTCAGCGCTGAATGTAAGGGACCCTCCCGAGAGCCTAGCCTAAGGCGGGGTTTACAGCCCTCCTTGTGAATCTGGCCGTGTGCGCATACATTTTCAAAACTCACTTCGATCCATCAGGTTGGAAGGGATCGCATTGTGAGAGACAGTTCTCTTATTCTGACCGAATCGCGTGTCGCCCATTACGGCCGACTAGCCTACGTAACTTTGAGAAATCAAGTACGTATCATAACGTAGCTTCTACTTTCTTAAGGTGTCATCCTGTTCGAGAATCACACCCTTATGGGGAGCATCCTATTTCCTACCCTTCTCTTCGTAGCTCTTGGAAATCGATGACATTGCAGACAAGGCGGGAAAAATTTAGGAAAATTTTTGCTTGTCGACTGAATAAATCTTACGAAAGTTATTTTGATCTTGCTAAATTTCGTTTGTCGAATCTTAATGCTGAATAGTGCACGACGTGGAGTAATAGCTTCAACTATTGCAATTGGATTCGCATTAAATGTAAACGACAGTTACAAATTTTTACGCTTTCTTATCAAACGAGTTTCTTTAAAATAATGAATCGTATAATAAATCCTTAATGGACGCTTTATATTGATCGAGTGTAAATTTCTTAAATTTCTTTAATTGATTATTTATATTGATATATATATTGATTATATATTGATAATTCATTAATATGATATTAATTATGAATTAGAGATGATTTGTGGATGAACCCTTGATTTAATTAAATTCTTATATTGTAATGAATAATTGATTGTAAATCGCATGATTATCATATAAGAGTAATAATTTAAAAATTGCGTTGCTGCTAGCAACGCGTTCAAGTTTCGCTTTATTCGAATAGGCTCTAGAAATTCTCATTCCCGCGCTTTACGCTCGTAATTTGTCGCAACACGTCCGCTTCGAAGTGCTCTCAAATTGTGCCAAAAGAAAAACGATGAAAACGAACGCGAATTCTCCCGCACGTATCGCAGGCGCTGAAATTTTTTTCGACCAACGATTTAGCCGGCCGCGTCTACACGAGCGTCCGTGCGTGAGTGAACGCAGTATGCAACGCGCACGATCCTCCAGAAATCTGTTTATCAGATCCCAGGTATACTCTCGACGTGACGTCCCTGCGTACAATCCGTAAAAATACAAACCAAAGAGAGAGTTACGAGGGGGGAGGAATATCGAGCTCACCCACCGTGATCGCGCGTGCACGTGTATGTACGCACCAGACACGATATCCCGGTGCGGCTGCGGCAACCCCTCACCATCCTTCCGCCCCTCGTCGCCAAACCCGATCATCTTCTCTCTCGCAGGAACGTACGCGCTTCCTGCCCGAAAAGTGATTGCGACACGCCATTTCGTCTATATCCTCATCAAGCACGCATCGTGTATGTATGTATGTATGTATGTATGTATGTATGTATGTACATACATACGCGTGAAATATGCATAGAGAGATTTGTGAGAATGTCCATAACTTCGGAAATTGATCGTTCGAATTCCGAACGATTTGATCTAGCGAGAAAGTTTGTAATTCGTACAATCGATTTAAGACAATTACGGCTTAATTTTGGACAAGTTGCTGTCGATAGTGCTACTTTCTAACTTTTTTTAGTTATATCGCATTATATTATTAACAATTAAATTCAGGTGTTTAAAATTTGATATTACAGATATATTTCAAAATATTTCTCAATGTTTTTTTTTGTTATCGTTCACACAGTTCACGTTCATTCTCGTTTTTTTCTCCCGGACGTATCTTTTTATGGATCACTTTTATCACGAAGATCTGAAACGAGTTGGATCCCATATATATAAATTTATGCAGATTTATCAAATTATTCTGTTTATTTATGTACACCTGTAAGGCACGATTTACAGCTACAAATCTTTTTATTTAAAATGAGATCGTTTTAAATAAAACATATTATGATTATGATTATACGTAAAATTTTCAAGTTCCGCATACTTTCTTGCCAAAACAAGGTTTATTCATTTCTTCTTATAATATAGTTTATAGAGATATAATCTTCTCTTTCTCTATTTAATAAAAATTAAATTTTATTTGAACAAAATCTCTATTTTTGACAGAAGTAAAATTTGATGCTTAATTTCAAAGTTGTTTGAAAAAAATTGTGTATTCTTTATATTTTGTATATGTATTCCAAAGTAAAATTATGACTTTCTTCTCATATTGGATACAAATTCCATCATTAAAACTTTGATTATACAAATTACAGAATTTTATTCTGAAATTATAGTTATAAAACTCTTAACAGTCTAATATTTATCCTTCGAAATTATACTTGAGAATGGCTGTCAAGCTAATTTTCTACGATTCCAAGTTGTGGTCGACGAATACCTAAGCAGACGAAATTGCCGTGAATACTCAGGACACCCTGTAGATCTTAGAGGCGCTTCGGAGAGCCCCGCGGGCGGTCCCCGAAAGTTTGCCGATTTAAGGATCGCAAGGAACATAAATTGAAAGTAATGGCGTAGCGTATGCATCGGCGTTAGGTCGGATGTCGACCGCGGCATCGAGCCTCGGTTGACCGTTCGCAGCGGCCGTTCTGACCTTACGGCGCAAACGTTGTCCTATCACGAAAGCTGCCGCGAGAGCAACTTTTTTTCATCTCTCCCGACGATGTCCGCGCGTGTCGACTAATACGCGCAGTATGATTTTCGAGCACGGCAATTTCGTCCAACGTGAACGTGCATGAACGCAGAATCTAGCCGGAGATGCGAAATAACGACAAAGAAAAACTGTATCATTTAATAGCATGTATCTATGATCTCAACAAAAAAATTTTCTTCAAAATGTTGCAAAGCTAAAATCTCGTACACAAAAATATGTGTCTAAAAACAAAAACCATTTGCTTTTTTAGAATACTTGAAAATTCGTAAAATTCTGTACGAAGCAACGATATAACTCGAAGATACTGAAACTTTAAGGTTGTGTTTTAATATTATAATAACAATGTAGATTTATGATGACATTGTTGAAAGTGATTTTTATTTCCTTTCTAAAATGGAAAAACCGACATTTGATGTCATCACTCTGTGCAGAAAATAAGTATTTCGACAGTGAGATGGATTTTTTAATTACATTACATTTAAACAATTTTACACAGGTAAAATATTCATATGTATATAGTCACGATATTAGGTAAACTGTCGAAAGAAGTTCAAAATTACTGTTGCTCGCGGGAAGAAAGAAGAACAGAAGGGGATAGGGTGTAGTAGCCATAGGCGCGTTAAGGTGTTTCAAGCCCCAGGTGGTAGCCAACCACCTACTGGGACTTAAGGACTCTAAATTACGCGCGGACATGGGTTTACGTCTTCATTGGTTACAGCCAACGACCGATGTTGGAGCAACTGACGTTAAAGTTACTCTCGTATCTTTATTATTGATATTTCTCGCCTTTTTGCAAATCCCGCCGGTTACGTGGGCTGTGTCCGTGAAATATAGGCCCGTCGCGGCGTCGGTTGCTTTCGAGGAACTTTCGGATAATTATTTGGTTAGCCAAGATGAACGCGAACATATATTTGATTTTGCAATATTTTTCTTAACTGTCTAACTCGTATTTTGGCAATCGAAGAATTCTTTATTAAATGTCGGTTGCGTATAATCTCTTTCATTCAACTCTAAATTTATCGCGATTTTTGTTATCGCTTATGTGAGATATCAGACTGAAAAGATTTATTTAGAGCAGGAATTTATTTAGCATTCGTATTATGATAAAATTTTTAAATTGTATTATGCACAAAACTTTTAAATAAGTTGAAAATAAATTTTAAAAATCATGATATAGACATTTGTCTTTTCATTTTTTTTTACTTGACAAAAAGAAGAATGTCATAGACCCGAATTCTTTTTTTAAAAAAGAATTTCTTTTATTAAAAAAATGTATCTAAAAATTTTATTGTTATTTATGTTTGACAAGAATTTCTGTTATACGACACGAAGAGAAGGAAAATTCGGGGGAGTACTAAAATGGTTCAGAGATTCGGTTGCAATCGCCCTGAGCCAGCAGGATTCTCTCGATCGTAGGTCCGCGAGGACCTTATACACATTTTTCTTAGAGAGGGAGACGCCTTTAACATAACTTAATATCCTAACGCGGTTCAGTCATTTCCTGGTGGCCATATAGCCATCCCTAAAGAGGGTCCCTTGGGAGAATTTTGTCAAAGGATCTTTATTCTACGTGGACGTATAATACACTGTAGCGCCTCGGGCGAAAAGGAAATGTGATACGGAGTGAGTGTCGCACCGCAGAATTTCGGTTACGTACGATTGCATCGTGAACAAGTCGCTCGAACATCTTCGTGTCGCTTACAAAATAAGGCAGAAGCGAGTCGACAAATAAAAAAAAAGACAATTCCACAAAAATTTTTTGAAATATTTGCATTAAATACTTCGCAGAAATTTTTTAAGACTTAGTCACGATTATTTTTTACAATTTACGTATAGGATATTAATCAATTTTAAAAAAATCGACGAAGCAAGTTTAAATATTTGTAAATCGAAATTTGATTCGCTATTGCAACGGTGAAGTTCTGACATCAACATGTATTTCTTCTCTATACATTTTATTCGATGAGTTTTGCATCAACTGTTAAAGTTACAGTAAATAACTCTCGATAGTGTTTTAAATAGCCCTTCGTCAGATTTGCACGTTCATCGAACGCGTGCTTTTAAATCTAAAATAAAAACTTGAAGCTTTTGAAATAGAGGCGAACTGACTGAAATTTCGACATCCTGCATCCGTGAGATATTCCGTCTATCCGGGGAAACGCAACAACGGAATACCATCAGAATAGATTGCAGGAACTGCATTTTTCCAGATTCACAGTCCGCAACGTGCGCGAGCTCTTTTTTATCCATCACACGCATAAAAAGTAGGCGAAAATATGCTTTCGCGATATAAAGCGGGTCGTATCAGTGGTTTACCTTGTTTAAACAAAGTCACATAGTATACGAGAAAAAAAAACATAACGGTCTCCGGTCAACATATTTTTCCAGATTTGAAAGAGTTAAAAGCAATAACATGTTTGGTCAACATCGGATTTCATGTATCTCGCAGTTTGCTCCATAACGATAGACATTGATTACTTGTCCTCTTGACTCACGCTTTAAATCTTGATCGGCAGAATAAATCGGAAGAATATATTAATAAAGCGAAAATCGTTCGGAAAACGAAAAATTGATTCTATTATTTCGCGTCTATTTTTCTTATCTATATACGTTCATTACATTTCCATTGGAAGGATTATGCGCAAATCTATCTCAAATTGACATTTCTCAAGTTCTAGAAATGTTTCTTTATCTTAAGTAAAGAACATCCAAAAAATCGATTTTTGAAATGTTTATTAATTAATTTATCGTATTTTATACTTTCTTATTTTGCTCGTTATTGTAAATCTGACAATGAGACTTTTATCATCTCTGGAGGAAAGAATTTGTCATATTATAAATAATTTGGATTTTACATATAGATTTCAGATAATTAAAAACTATTTCAGATTTTTTTTTGCGATTACAAAAAAGAACGTTCATACATTGACCTTAAAATAATAAATAGAATAAACGTTCGAAACATTGCACGATAATTCTTTATTAAAGAATCATGTTTTATCGATTATTTATTAATCTCGTGATCAAATGGCAAATCGGGAAGCTGCTACATTCATCTTCGCTAAAATTAAACAAGAAATGATTTGTTCATCAAATTGTACAAATCCTTCAATTTTCAGCTCAAACTGTACTAATACCACGACATTGAAACAAATGACACGGTTTAGTTTAGCCTCCAGTACCTATAATCGAGAGAAAGTACACGATGCCTGGGGCACTCTTTCATGTGTGATATTATCTTCATCTTGGCACAACTTTGATTGATGTTACTCGGATAGTAAAAATCTAACACGATATTACGATAATAGGTTTACGTTGGCATAATGTTTACAGTTTCAATGACCGTTGGCGCGACATTGTCTTTTTCTTCTGGCGTTGAATACGGTTATATTCTTTATAATGTCTCTTAAAGTTTATGAAATGCGAGAAGACGCGCTGATATGATTTTCACGTCGTTGCTCGTTAAATTATACCGAAGGCTTCACGATTATAATCAGGGGGGGAGGGAGGGGGAGAGAGAGAAAAAGAGAGAGAGAGAGAGGGGGGGGAGGATCGGAGAGACAATTTCGGAATCCTTTCGGAGG
>VBVR01005787.1:0-11355 GCA_011638315.1 Tetramorium parvispinum
TTATGATATCGTCGTTAGAATAATGTGAAGCATGCAGTTATTTTCGGTGAAGGTTGACAAGATTAACAAGCCCGGCAGGAATGCGGTCCTAAAGATTTTATGACTAACTAGCTTGTGTTGGAACACGTGACTGCTAACAACACAGAAGATCCCCACCATTCACAAATCGCGTTGATTGCAATCCGGGGATCTTTGCATCGACATTTTGGGAACTTACTTATGTAGGACCCGTTCGTTCAGCCACCTGCTCTTCGAGTTCAAATCGAAAGAAAAAGTCGCCGCAATTATAGTTCCCTCAACCAAACTTCCCTGCCATCTTTTTTATGTAGATACTTTTAGTGTTCTCTTTAGTCTCTTTTATTGAATATTCATCACCAATTGAAATAATCAGAAGAGTTCAGTGATAATGGTTTCATAAATTGAACAATATTTTAAAAATGTAAAAAGATTAAATTTAAATTAATATTTTCATGTTTGGAAAAAAATAGGTTAGAAATCACTGTTTATATTGAATTTTTTAAATAATTAAATCGAATGTGTTGCGCTTTTGTGACGCATGGAATGAAAATATTAGATAAAAAAACCATTCTGGATGAAATTATTTATCATGATAATAATAAATAAAATTAATCTTCCATGAGTTTGCTTCTCTGTACAGCCTGTAATGTACGATAAGCGTACTCTGACAGCGTACAGAAACACCATAAGGTCGATATCGCGCGATATTGCTATTTGGACCATATTGCACGTTTATAGAAAAAGCAGATATCACGTCGACATTGTTCGCTGTCGTTTATTCATTGAGCTTTCGGGATTTCATTGCACACAAACCTAATTTTTCACGTTTAATTCTGACGCTTCTAGAATTTCTGTATAAAAAAAAGTTTCACCTCATCAATCGATTTTATAAATGAATGTTTGAGAGATCTGGCTAGATCTTTTTTTTTAAATTCATTTTCTATTTCCGTCGCTTACCTTGTCTCTGTGAAAAATCGCAATGTTACCGCAAACTTTATTTTTATGGGATAAAAGAATTCTATTCTGATCTCTTTTCTTTCTCCCCGTTTTTTTTTTGCATAAGAGGAAAACTCACTGAATCATTCGCTCGGAAGAGACATGACATTAAACAGGAATATCATACGAATATTTTCTGTTGTAAAAATCGTGATGTAAAACTACAGCAATTCAATGACGTGCACTCATGCGAATTAACGGCGCTTTTCACATCCATAAAAAAATATCCTAACTAAATATAAGAGAAACATTTTTTTAAATATTTAATATTGTAAGAATTTTTGCCATAAAGGGAATTCAAAATTGAATAATTTTTAAATATTTTAGATTTATAGTTGTATTTTATTCAAAACACTATTATTTGATCTAGCCTAACTTTCTGGTCAATTAAATTTTTATCGTTTCACCTTGAAATCAATATTCTACATTATATTTTTAGCGAGCTGCGATATCAAGGCAACGTACCAATGTACAAGATATTGACATCATCGTCTATTATGTGCTGTACTGATTTCATGGCAAGCATTAACGATGTCTCATTGACGAAAAGTTTCGTATGCCAGACTGAATCAGATTTCTTCAAGGCACATTGCTCAATATAGGTCTTGTTGTGAAACGATTTCGACACAATGTTACTTAATTATAGTTGATACCAGTTTAACCCGTGGTCTTATATTTCGTACCATCGTGCAGTTTACACATCATCAATTAAATCTTTCATCGTCAATCACGATTTGCTTGATAGTTTGATTTGAATATAACGTTTGTCATATACAGTTCAATTGTAATATTAATACATGATGATTTAAGTACAATTATATTCAAATATTAAAAATATAAAAGAGATGTCTAGATTTTTAATATGTGTTAGCGGTAATTACTTAAACATGTAATAAAATATTTATATTAAATATTATTTGGAAGAGAGATGAAAATATTTGGTAATATTTCAAAACATTTATATGCCACTGTCTCGAATAAATCGAATTTACAGGAAATAGTGTCTTCTGCAAACGGCCGAAACGTGAGAATATGCCGGAAATCTATTCCCATCAGATTTCCAAGTACGACAAGATTCTTCGATTCTGTGTCCAGAAAAGAAGTTAAAGAAATTTCTTGATGATTCGTTGTCGTTTTCTCACGATCGATTCTCGCGATCGACTCGTTCTGATTTCATTTATAATGTCCACATAGACAAAGGGACGCTTGATTTGATCAATTTTTCTATCACTTGTAAATCTTTCAATTTCTATAAAACGATGAGTGTCGAAAAGTTATATGATAAATATTTTAAAGATTTTCAACAAATTGCAAAAGCAGGTGAAACAATCATAATCTAGAAAAATTTTTTAATTGTTTATTTTTTATTGATATTTAAAGGTTGCGACTTTCACTGCCTATATATTTAAAAATACGACTTTCTTACCGATAGCTCCCGAGAATACGTCAGAATCTCTTTATATTTATAACCGATTCATATCGCAGCGCAATGTTAGAGCAAAGTTCTGTTAGTCAAGGCAAGCTAACAGTCGACAGACCGCAATTACACGAAGTGAGCGGATTTCTTTCCTTTCGCCCCGCGGCAGTGGCGGTTCGTGCGTGAGAACAGCGAGCGATTGCAGTATGCTGCTGTGCATGTCAAAAGTCGGTAACGAAACCTGTTATTTTTTAATACCCGATCATTTGCCAACTTTTTATCGCAGTTACCTGCCCAAAAAACTCAACGAATCCTTCTTAGGAGAATTAGCCGGACGATACAAAACAATAAGTAGTAGATTCTTTCATCGAAAGTTTGTCATTTAGAATAATGGATGTTTATCAGTCTTAATGAAGTATTAGGTAATTCTTTTTGTTGAGACTTGAAATTTCTTCAAAGCTTTATTTCTCTTTATATATATTATATATTATTAATTATTATTTATGTAAAAAAAAATGTAAGAATATGATATGAGAACCTAAAATGATCGCTGACACGATACGGGATAAGCATTATTAAAATGAACGGTAAATAAAATTGACCGGGAATACGCGATAGCGAAATAAATGATAGTAGGAACAAAAGCTTTGAAGATGTTTAATCTCTCGATCTATTTTGTTCGAGTCACTGAATAGATTTTAAATCAAAGGACATACTAAAGCATTTCTGTTGTCGTGGAAGTAGGGCGTGGCTAAGAAGCAGTTATCGAGAAAGGTCATGGATTAAAACAGCTTGCTTTATTTCAGATGAGAAAACGATGCTCGTAAATTATCGACTGCAGAGATATATTTCTGTCTTCTATATCACAGCGCGAATCGATTCCTACAGCGATCGATTTAAACCTCACTAGCTTGACTTCATTCTGATGAATTAATCAGCTATCGGTTTTATTCTTAAAGATCATATCTTCTACATTAAGAAATTAATTTTATCGGCAATGCCATCGAAGATTAATTCGAAACTAAACATATACTGCATTTATATTTTTTACATTATTTTACACATCACATTATTTCATTATATTCATTAAATTTATCTGTGTTATTTACATATTTTGATACGTCTCTGTTGGTTCTAGCTTATTAATCTATAAATATGGAGGTATGGAGATATGCGATTGGTATACACGTGCGTGCGTACGTACGTCACTCAAACCGTTGATTATTTTGCCGCACACGTGTTTCCCCTCGATGACACGCGATTTTCCGTGTCTTCGGTACCGTAACCGATCTACTAAACTTTGACCTGTACAGCGAAACAACGAGTGCCAGTTGTACGCGACGTCTTGTTCATCGATCGCCAAAGTTGCCTGATTTATGTTTAATATGAGTTGATCAACAACACGTGCCACCCGATATAGACAGGCCTGGGCGTTTTCCGTGTGTTCAGAACGTCCCACGTGGAGAATCCAATGGAAAATGATTGGCGGAGGCACGAAAGCGATGTGCTGACGAGGTTGACGTATGCAAATGCGACTGTTCCTCTCCCCTTGAAGATAGAAATCCCGTGACGCGTAGTGGGATCCCTCGTTTACTCTTGCGTCTGTAAGCCGTGCAACTCGACAATAAATATGCTAATTTCTCGGTCGCTGCACTCTAGTTTTCCGACGCGATAGGGGAAGATGAGCGCATTGTGACGCAGACGAATAAAGAGATCCAAAAGTCGACCGATCGAATTGTTTGTTCAGTAAATTTGCCTTTAACTGTAATTTTAAATTATAATACTTTAAAATTACAAAATATAATTTTTTTCTTTTTAGTGATTTAGATTCTTAATATTTTGTGTACATATTATCTTCTTTATAACATTTTGTTCGTTCTTATAGAATTCACCGTTTATTACTTTTGCAATATTAATTCGCAAAATTTTTTAAATTTACTACATGCATTTCTAATTTGCGTCTGTGGCGCGTGTCAGTGAACTTAAGCATTGTTCGTGCAGGAAAAAGTATCACGCCGCGGCGGTACGATGCGATTGCATATCGCGACACATTTTTCTCGTTTCTAGATGATCCACTTTACGTTTCGCGAAACAACATTATCAAGTTCAGAGCGGTTCACCGGACATGACGCAATGATAGGCATCGGTAACCTCGAGAATGCAGTACAACTAATTCGTTGTACTATAAACTAATTTTGCTTACAATTAGTGTAAAATTAACGGAAAGAAAGAATTGATACTTGAAATATTTAATATTTGAAATATCGTGAAAGAGATCCATATCTATCTATCATAAAAAGAGATCATACATGTTATTTAAAAATCGATTCCTTTAGAGATGATACTGGTTTTTTAAACAGTAGTTTATTGTATTGTATTTCGAAATATTGACAAACCGCTTTCAATCATAATAATCAATGTAATTGGCACAAAGCTTCCTCGTTTCCTTGCGTTTGAATGGAACTGCCGGAAGTGACATCAGGCGAATGTGTGACGGGCGTACATCGAATCGTAATGAGTTCCGCGGAAAAGTGCCCGATGCACGTGTCCTACAATGCAGTCAGATGCCATTAAGTAACGGTCGACACAAATGCATTGTCGAGGACACGATCAATTGAGATAGCAATTTGCTGCGAGGTTAGCGGCAGAATTGAGCGTTAAATTGTGCGGGGAGTGAAACCAGTCAAATTTGCATGTCGCCTTGATTGAAAAGGAAGCATGGTTCACTAGACAAAAAATCCATGAGCATTACGAAATCTGACACAATAGCGGTACAAAATTAGTTAACTACCTTGATCTACTGAATTTGTAAATGGTTATCTTTGTCGTTACATCATTATTCCCTTTGAGTAATTTAAGATTTAGCGCTTAAAAAATCGCGTAAAAATCGCACTTATAGGGAAAGCTTTTTCTAAATATATCTTATTTATTTGTTTTTATATCTAGATAATAGATATGGCTTATCGTAATGCCCCTTAACTTTAACAAATAATCTTCGATACAAAAGAGAATAATTGAAAGCATACCATATACAGCTTTTTTTATATCAAATCTTTCATTATTATTTTAATTTTGACTGCATAGAACCACATTTTGAATGATTATATGCAAAATAATATAAAATGAACGTTACACGTTTTCATTAACATGTATGCCATATGTTCATTAACACATGCTGGAAATACCGTGAATCTTCTTGCACGGAGCAACGAACTCGCCGATTAATTAATTAACAACAGCTGATTAGCGACGCATGCGCGGTAACTTGTTAACGCAATTAATCACATGATTGTGATTAATCAACGCGTCGTACTTTCTACTTTCGCGATCATCGCATTACACAATGCCATCGTAATTTTTTTCACATGACTCATCATGACCTCCAAATCGACATGCAATATCGTGAGAATTGTAAAAATTGCGAAATGTCATTATGTCATTTTTTTTTATGAGAATACTTTTATGAGGATACTTTTATGAGGATAACTTAATCATGTTATCAAGGCGACATTATTAATTACTATATTACATTATTATGTTTTGATACCGTACATTTTCTATTTTTTCGTTAAAAATGCTACATTTTTATAAGCAAAAAATTACTTTTCACATTGCTTTCTTTCTCACACACATACACGCGCGCGTGCATATAGCTATAAATATTAAAATAAACGTAAAGTAATTTGTAAAATAATTTTCTAACGGCACATCTTTCACTGTTGATATATATTTTCTATTAAGAGATTACGAAAGAACAACAATTTTAGAAAATTAGTAATTTGCAATTACTAATTTTCTAAAATTGTTGTTCTTTCTTAATCTCTTAATAGAAAATATATATCAATAGTGAAAGATGTGCCGTTAGAAAATTATTGTTGCGAGATTGCTATATTAGCGAGAATTGTCGTATTGTCCTTCACAGTGAGGGAATCCATAATTTTCACAACGGTACGCGAACATTGTCATCGATAGTTAATTAAGTTTGCGGTTGAATTTGCCAACCACTGTTATCGCATGGTTTGCTTTTCCTCACCTGAGAGCGTCGGATCGCGACATTTCATCTCGTCGCGAGAATTGCAAACCGCAGAAGCCAGTTAGGACGAGCGTTTCCGCTTTGGCAAAACCGTGGAATTTCCATTCCTACCAAATACGGCAGAATTAATATTATTGTTCCTCCATTTGCAAGTTAATTACATCGTTCAGATATCTTAAAGATTCTGACCAATGAAACTACCATTTAAGTGATTTAATTATCAAGCATTCTCTTTCATCCAAAACAGTTTTTTTAAAAATGACAAGATATTTCTTAAGAAAATTATTAAAACATCATATGGGACGCTGAAGGAATAAATATCAATGTCTTAATCAGAATTTGAGAAGTATCAATTATAAAAATTAAATTAAAATGTAAAAATATTGATGTTAAAATAATGTCATTTTAACACTAAATATATTTTATAATTATCATTATATATATATATATATATATCATTAATAAAAATAAATAATATTTATTACTTTTAGTAATTTTTTTAACAAGTTTTATGAAGCATTTTAATGAATTTTTTTATGTAATAATGTGAAAGATGTAATCTCAACTGATTAAAAAAGGAAGGAACACAAATTAGTGAAAGTATATACACAATTGTGCTGTAACTTCTGAAAAGAAACTTGTCACAAGACGTGAGAAATATGACGTTTTATACGTCTTTGTGCTTCACATCACACCTTCTGACATGAAATTTGCGCCTGAAAGCGAGCCTCTGTATTAATTTGCATAATTACGTTATTCGATAAGGCTCATTCTTTATTGTTAGGATTTCCATGTGCAGAAAAGAATTTCGTGACCTCCATAATTGCGTTCGTCACCTATATACACGCATAGAGATGGTTGGGTTTGATTCGTGAACAATGAGCGCCATAAAGAGCGCCCTTAATCCGCAAAATGTATCCCTTTGTGACAGCGCGATCGTGCGCCGCTTTTCTATCTCCCTTCTGATCGCTTTAAAAGCTACTTTATGGCGCGGGTCACGATTAGGTGAATGTTCCGACATCCCTGACGCTCTGCGGCCCACCACCGTTAAAGTTAAACTTTTTTCGAGCTTTGTCGCACCTTGTTTGTGAACGTGCGAGCGCAATCCTATCGGCGCTGCATCCTATCAGCCACTCCCCTTTCTCGTTGCATCTGCATAATTCACCGAATCGATCCGGCAAGCCCTTCTGATAGTTTATTTAAAAAGATGACGCTATTGAATCCCAGAAATAGCATACCCAAGATTGATTTTATATCGCATTAACCCTTCGACCAGTCGTGATTTTTATGATTCAACGTAATATTATAAGATTCAGACATAATATTGTAAGTAGTCCTGATATTGTAAATATGAATATGATTTCAAATATTATGTCGATCGCTGAAAGAGAAATATAGTTACTTTTGGACCCAACCACAATTTTATAATATTTCTAATGATAATTATGGTTAACATAATGATACATATAGTTAAGTTAATCATATTTCGTGTTAGAAATATTATAAAATTGTGGTTGGATCAAAAGTAACTATATTTGTCTCTCAGTGATGAAGATTAAAGTAAAACTTATTATGCATTAAGGTTTGTTCAAAAAGTTTGATATAGAATTTATTGTTAAAATGAAATGTTTATATTTATATTTAGATAGCTAATTTAATCACAAATTTCAACCAAGAGAAAATATAAGAGAAAATATATAAATCCACCAATTCCGTGGCATTTACGATGTATCGGAGGAAATGGAAACATCCGGTACGTGTATTTCGTTTACAGTAATTCTTGTGATACCGAGGAAACCACGCGAAACGAAGCACTCGATTTGCCATGATCATGTTCTTACCGCAATCCAAGAGCGTGAATCGACTTTCGCGTCCGGATGTACTCTCGAGTCAGCTTCGATATAGAGAACATTGCTTTCCTCCGTACTATGTTCTTAGTTCTTTCCTTAGGGCGCGCGGATGAGTCACGTTCACTCCGGCGAAGACCCGGCGAACTCCTGCCTCGTCATCCGCCGAGAGTAACGACCCTGACTGTTCCTTTTTCTCCGTCGCAAACCAGAAACCGATCCTTCGATGTCACTTCGCTCGAAAGGGAAGATCTATTAGACTTACTGGGTCAGAAACGCCGCAAATTTCCAGAAAATGCTGATCACGACGTGATTTAGATTCATCGCAAATATAATTTTTTCGATTATAAATATTAAAAAAAAAATGACAATACTTTCAGATATAGATATATACTTTTAACATTTGAAATTCGAGTACGGATGTTACTCGATTACGTTTCTATTTAATATTTCAATGATGCAAAATGATTCTTTGCTTTGTTAATTGTACTAATTGCTTTGCAAACAGCTTAGTTTACATTATGCCAATAGACATATGGCTCTATTAATTCTCACTTTTAGTAATGAATTGACATCATGTTTAAACTAATGATTAAAATTAAAATAATTAAATTAAAGAGACATATAAGAAAACATACATTTACAATAATTGCGTTTTCGATTTACATCATCATATATTTGCGCTGGTAAAAATAAACTCTTTGCTATTCTTTTTTATCGGGCATTATAGTTCTCGGAGACTTATTTTTCCCCTAACGCAATTTTCGGAGTTCCCATCCTAAAGCCAATATTTTTTCTCCGTATCCTCCCGAATATCTCCTCGGGGAAGATTTATTGTTAATATGCATTTTTCCAAGAAATATTTGCTTCTGTGTCTTTTAACCGAAAATAATAAAAAGTTACACATATGTAAATTATACTCTTCTTTACAATTTAAATAACTCTTGATAACATATCATTGATAATATACATCATTAAACCAACACTTAGAATATATTTAAAAGCAGTATATGTCTATTCTTCACTTATTCTTCTATTTTCAAACAGTGGAATGGCATTGCCGCTGTATATTATCTTAATGTTTTTGATCGGGGGAAAAAATAACGCATGTCTCGTGCGCCCATGAATGAAGCTGCGCGGCAAACGCATAATAGCAGCTACAGAGAACTAGGACATATCCGGCAAAAGCGACGTGCGAACGTTGTAAAAGTGGCGATGAATAATACACGTGTATAGCGAGATTAACTTTATTAAATTATACCGATTTTCTCTCGCGAAAGGTTCGGCGATGCGTTCAGTCGGGAAAGCGGATCGTCGCACGCATCTGGGAAAAGTATTTATTAATTTTCGCAATCTCACGCTGTCTGTTTATCCGTCAGCGGAACGAGCGCGCGTGCTTCTATTCATTACGAAGTTAATTAATTGGCTGTTAAACTTAGCCTTCTTAAATTCTTCACGGCCGCGTAACTATGATCGCGTCTCGCAACGCATTCGCGATTAAGGCTAATAGACGCGAGAGATATCACGAATTTTATTTCGTTTTTGTCGTTCACATTTATGTGATGTTGCATCTTCAATATCAGATTAAAAAATTTGAAGTATCTGCACTGAAAAAAAAAACATTAATTTCAAATCAACAATAATATTCTCATATATAAGCAACAACATGAAATCTTTAAAGAATTTAATAATCTCAAACAGAAACAAAATTTTTTTGTGTGAGCAACTTATTGTCTGTTTAAGATTATCAAATTCTTTAAAGAAGATTTTATATTCTTGCTTATATATGAGAATAATATTGTTGATTTGAAATTAATATTTTTTCTGTGTGTGTGTTAGACAAAGCATTCTGATTTGTTACTTATTATTTATAAGTGTTTGTTAATAAGTGTAAAGTGAGAAACTATTGAAAATGATATATCATATGACGATATTCTGGCTGCAACGTTACCGTTGGAGACTGACACGTCTACGAATGACGATAATAAATTATTCTTTCACGCCAAACGAAATCTGTACGTGTAAATATATATGTATATGGCTAAGAGTATTCGTCATATGCTGCCAACAAGGTCGGCAATAAAAGTAACGGTGGCGGCAATAAAGCGCTTTATACACCGATATTATCTGCTTCACCAAGAACTTACGGTCAAATGCCTTTCTCCTTACTTATATATACTCCGTTCTGTTTCTCCTCGGAGGGAGGCACAGGCCCTTACATGCGTGCGTCATGCGATAGAAAACGAGATGATAAGAAATAGAGCGTGCACTTGCACGTACTACCCGGTCCGACGAATAAATAGCAACGTACACAACGGCGGATCAAATGAACGATGAATCATGCCTAGTGCGACCGTAACTCTCGAAATGCTGTTCCCCTTCGCGGTAAAATATATAATTAAAGCGGCGTCGGGGACCAAAAGCATTCTCTCTGAATCAACTTGTGAGTAAGGGCTACCATCCTGTTTTCCTAGAGAAGACTTGCTTAGTCATATGCATTGCAAGATTTCTAAACGCACACGTTTATTAACGCATTAGACTGGCTAAATATTTGAAATAACTGCTAAGGTTCAATAAAATTTTATGATAAATTATATATATATATATTATGAAATATAAATTATGTGTTACTAAATTATTTATTAACCGTGAAAAACAGTAAATTTGTATTTTATTTTGTAAATGACAAAAAATTAGCATTGAGTAAGCATTAATAAAAAATTAAATAATAGAAAGGAAAAACGTTTTAATACACAGAGAGAAACATTTCTTTGGATTTAGTAAATGTGTTTGTTTGAATTATATTTGTTTAATTAAAAAAAACGTTTGTATATACAAAACATTATTTTATTGAATAAAAACTTAGTTGTTTCGTTGCACTAAATCATTTTCTTTGACGGAAAAATAAGTATTATTTGAAATAATATTGCAATAATAAACTCGCAGAAGTTCGGTTCACGCCGCTAAAAGTCGCAAGGGTTATTCGGCTTCTCGTAATTAAAGTCCGTTTCGGAAACTATATAAATAAGCTTAAAGTTCATCCT
>VBVR01005788.1:0-11290 GCA_011638315.1 Tetramorium parvispinum
GTCTAGAAACGCGCATAAAGTTCCTTCCTTGTAAATTATCCTTGTAAATACTCGTTTCTATATTTTTTCTATCGTAGCGTTATCAACGAAAGGGAGAGTAGTGTTCGAAATAATTAGGTTTAATCGCTTGAAAAGATCGTAATGCTGCCATTTCAGAAGAAATAGGGAAGATGTTCGCATAAACAATGGTACCAATGTCACTCGGGTTTCTCAATTACTTTTCTACGGTGCGTTTTAGAATTACACGTCGAAGACGCATTATAATGAAGAAACTTTTAATGATTCGAATAAATGCTAAAATGCTTCCAGTTGAATAATTTTATAAAGTATTTTTTACATTATGATTTTATTTTTCTCAAAAATAGCTGTGTATATGAAAAGTGTATATTATTGTTTCTTAATTCATTCAACGTTATATTTATGTAGAAATCTCAAATTGAAACGTATTAAAAAATCCATTTTGATTATGTAAAAATTTAATTAAAAATGTAAACTATTAAGAAAATTAATTTCAATTTTACAAAAGTCTGATTCGAAAGTTTTTTTAATCTTTCTGTTAAAAGGATTAACTTTAAATAATTTAGCAAGATTTTATTCAAAAACATCATTTAGAAGATCACGATAATTGTTATGGGATTAAACACATTGAGAAAACTAACTTTAAACATATTTCAGACATAAATCTTAAAATGAAATTTCGCAGTCTTCGACGTGTTAAGATTTTAGGTCGGTGTGTAAAATGGCGGATTTTGTCGGCACCCGTCATAGTGTTCGCGTAATATGCGAACAATCAACAGCAAGGAGTAACAACAAGAAAGACTCGAACAACTATAATAGTGACGACACGACTGCAACTATACGAGACCTGTACCTGTATATATATTAATATTACTATTAATTATTCAATAATTTAAAAAGAAGTAATATAAGGAGCTCTAATTTATGAATACCTTTATACATATATACATATAAATATACCTATATATGTGTATATACATCTTGTGTGTGCACATGTATATGCGTATGTATACTTGCGTGTGTACGCACATACATGCGTGCATACCGTCGTCGTCGGTTGGCGGACGGTAGACTGCGCTTTATGTTAACTTCCGCGAAGTAAATTTTATTAAAGATTTTATTAATGATATTAATTTATTAATGCGTGTAAAAAAAAAACGTTAAAACTATCGACGTGCGCTTCTATTGTACTCGTGTTTTGGACACGATCAGCACTTGTATAAGTTATGTACTATAACTTTGTTGGCACATTAAAAGTGCTCTTTCATCTAGCATTCCTAGGCGAGAGATTTTAGATTTAACAATCGTGTTAACATTTATCAAAATTTTACGTCGAGGATCCATTTTCTTGTCGGTATGATGGTGCATAGCTAGCGATGACGAGACTTCGCCCTTTTTGGACTTTAATTACGGAATAAAGCGAATAAAATATGTAAAATCGTACCAAAATTTTAAATCGCGCTTATCTTCGTATTTTGTCGATCTTTGATCTTCGATAAATACATATTTCCAATATTGCCGTCTTATTAGCTTCCATACTGCATATTTCTATTTATTTCAGCTAAGCTGAATTAAATATCTTTCTTTGTTTAATATTTATTAAAGGAAAATATATTTTATATAAATTAAGTTCCGATCGCAAAAAAATATCTCCTCATTATCCTGCAGTTTGATGAAAATACTCGTAGCTTTAAAAAATTAAAATTTAAAAGAGGAGAGAACAATCGAAAGTTATGATAGGAAATCTAGTCAAAACGTCTTAAGAGAATTATAGTGCAATTACGGCGTTTCTTAAGAAAAGTGTATATTTCGAAATCGAATTAAATCTCTGCGGAAATGATTTGTCAAACTATCACGTGCGCAAATGAATTCTTCGATTACGTCGTGCTTCCTCTGTATATAGCACAAAAAGTAAAAAGCTAGAATTAACGAATTGTCGAAAACGCTGTCTTTATTTCCTGTAGCTTCCATTGGTTTTACGCAAATTCGGCAAATTCGTACTTCCATTAATGCTAAGCTAAGATCGAACGAGTTAATCCTGAGCGCAGCTTACCGTACGTGGTGCGAAACAACTCATTCTTACTGAGTGACGACTCTGAGGTTTCGTCATCGCGAAGAACGGGGACGAAAGAAATTTTTTAACGAACGATACGAATTTTTAAATACGGGATCGAGATCTCCGAGTCGCCGTTCCGTAAAGATACTAATCTAAAGGACGTATCGCAGACTGATATACACACGGCTATCGAGCGTTTGTGAGATTTTAAGGAGTCACGTGCATCGCGATACGATTCCGTGCGAAGCGAGAGAGAAAGGGAGAGAGAGAAAGGAAAAGAGAGTGAGACTGAGAGAATGTGCGATTTTCAAGAATGCAGGAGTGTATTACATTATATTGTTCTAAATTTCGGCTTCCTTCGCAAGAACCTCCGAGACTTCGGTTTCGCAAGAATCTCCCCCTCGCGTTGCGACGCTACGCCGCAACAATTTAAATCCAAAGAAATCCATTTTTAGCCGAATCCTTCATCTTTCAGGACGTGGCGAGAATGCGCGATAATCATTCTTGTCTATGTCGAAATCGCGGTGCTCGCGTGCGAGATTTTTACGAAACTGATGAACCTCGCGTTTCTCCATACCCCGAATTACCTATTACCCCCCCTCGTACTATTCATCACCTGCCCGCCGGACACTGTCGAACGCACTCGAACGAAGAGTTCCTCCTCGATTGTCCCGGCAATCATACCGTAATAAGTTTAACGAGCGTTCGAACTGGGCTCGCAGACACGAATGCGAGACGATGTATCGTAGATTCACAAGGCCTTTACACTGATTTGCTGATATACCCTTTAATAACCAGGCAACGTGGACGATTCGCGGGCATTCTACAGGATGCCGAACAATGAAAAAAGTTACAATGTAACGTGCGCTACACTAGCGGTAGTATACTAATGATGCTGCTGTGATCAGACGTGTTCTACGAGGAATCTGCGCGTGTATTTTCAGTACCGTTCTGTAAAGAGTTTACCTTACAGAACGACACTGAAAGCATAGGAGATGCGAGACAAAGTGGAAGCAACGACCTAGAAAAAATTGTTTTCAAGGCTCGTTATACACAATAATATCGCATTTGAAGCAATAATAAAATTTCTTTTGGTGACGGTCACGGTTTCTGGTGACGTTCTTCATGACTGAGTGTCATTCTGTACATTGCCTCGATTCCCCGCCTTGCCTGCATTTTGAGAGCACTATTAGGAATAACGAAGTTAAAACGGAGCTAGAGGAGAAACCTAGGTGCTTAGGACTTTGAACGCTAATAGCGATACGTTGAAAACGGGAGAAGGGAGCAGCACACGGTGCAGCGCGTAAAGAGGCAAACGGTGAAGACCATGTAAATACATACGCTGAAAGTAGTGAAATATCGAGAGGAAGCGACAAGCGAGGGCGACTAACCGCCTCAAGAACAAACAAGCAATATTTAGTTCTTATCATCTCGTAATAATAAATGATAACGATCCAACTGTACCGTGCACGCACACGCGCGCGCACGCGTGCACGCGCTCGTACATATTTAAACGACTATAAATTAAATGTTAATTATCCTTACACTTCGTATACATATATATATATAAATATATATATAGTGAAATTGTTACGCATTTATTATCATTATAATTATTGAATAGGTAATGCTCAATTAGCATTTGTTTCTTAAAATAAAGAATAAATATATGGCTGTTGGATATTTATATGCACATATCACTACCATACCCACATATATCGTTATAATTTGCCGATAACATTTATATCCTACCGTTGATGCTTGAAATGACGCAGAAGTCACGATTCGATAACGATAACACACGCGAGGGGAAAAGAATAACGAATGACGTGGACATGGACGTGAACTGGATATGTGGAACCAGGACAATAAGTTTTTCAGCTTTTATTGTAAATTGATCTACAGGTCATAATATCCTGATTCAGCGTTCGTTTCGTTTACATGATCATTATAAATAATAAAATGCCATAGTTACGCTGTCACTTATTGTTGCCACATGCATGTACAATCAATTCGAGTACGTCTCGAAATCTCCATAAAATTCGAAGTTTCACATAACTTCGTGGCACAAAACGAAATTTAAATTTCATTAGAATTTCGCTAGTCTTTCATCATAAAAATCGATACCTCCGGCGAGCAATTACAAAACTGGCAATCGCCGAAAAAAGGGGAGAAAGCTATTTCTAAATTATCATGTATAAATTTTACACTTGCATCATCGATCTCCCCTAAATGGAGACACGAATACGACCTTTCTCTAGTGCATATTGAGAGAATAATATACATTCCTATAGTAATTAGAAAAATAATACAATTTCGCCTTGTTAATGGAAACAATTAACTATATGCATAATGTATAATCACATGATTTATACGCGAATACGGTCATTTGAGTATGTTGTCACAGCTAACCAATTCTCTGGAAACAATACGAAAAATAGGGCTTTTCATTTGTGGGACATATTGGGTAGGACAACACGATTTCATGTTGTTATTGCGATTTCACTTAATACATATTAATTTGTTCCATTAAAATGCGAATATGAAGACAACGAAAATCAGGTATACCTACCTTATCAAGGTACGGGACTGTCTG
The DNA here is from genome assembly GCA_011638315.1 of Tetramorium parvispinum. Classification (NCBI taxonomy): domain Eukaryota; kingdom Metazoa; phylum Arthropoda; class Insecta; order Hymenoptera; family Formicidae; genus Tetramorium; species Tetramorium parvispinum. The sequence goes on from VBVR01005788.1 coordinate 4,671, forward strand.
TTCCACTTCCACTATTGGTCCCAGCTTCCGTCCTGGTGGCGGCCACTCTATCACCTCGCTTGGACGTTTTCGATAATGACGCTACTTCTTTCAACAAACTAGATATCTTGTGCTGCATGGTGGAGATTTTTGCCTCGTACTCTTTCTCTGAAGTTTTCATCTTATTACGTAATTCTGTCTCGGACGTGAAGTTTTTCGCCTTCAGTTCAGTAATCTATAATCAAAATATCGATTATGCATTATCCATGTTATTATTTCTAAAAAACTTCTGAAAAATCTTTCACTTACTTGTCTATCTTTTGCTAATAATTGGCTATCTTTCATGTTGATTTGTTTTTGAAGATGCGCTATCTTTTCTTTGAGCTGCGTGACTGCTACTACGTGATCTGAGCTGTTTGGATCGTGAGGATCGTGCACACCGACCATCCGTACCGCTTTTGCAGGTGTGGGACCATTTGTATCTCCGCCTTCGGTCTGTGGCGGCAGCTTTGTTACATCGACTCTGTGTGGTCTTTTATTATGACCCTTTAATCTGCAACAAAAAACATATAAGAGATATATAATTGAGAATTTTGTTGATATAATTTAAAGTGCATGTTTATCGAATATGCATCTCACATGGAACATTGTGTGAAAAATTGTGGTGCACACACACAATATTAAAGCTATCAAGAGTTACCTTGTAACATTATGTATTTGGATAATTACTTTTGTTCTTTGTGCTTCGCGGCCCGCTGTTGCGCCAATTTCATATGCGCTCTTCTGTCTGCATCTGATTGCTTTGTCTTTGCCAACGCTCGTTTATACGACAGTGTACACAGCCAACATAATAACTTGCCGTCTACCTAAAAACCAAAACATCACCGTAACCGATTAAGTAGCATTGCAGTAGAATACATTAATTACCATGTACCAACAAGAAAGAGAAAGAGAGAGAAAGAAAGAGAGTGAGAGGTCTTAGTTGAGAAATTACACTTGATGCTTATTCGCTCTCTAAAAAAAGAAAAATGACAGGAAGTCAAATGTATGGACTCAGAAAATAGCATAGCGAAATAGTATACAGAGCTATTCTCAATTATTCAGAATAATAAGAAGGACAATGAAATGTTGTATTTAAAGTCTTGTACTAAGAGATGTATATATAAATCTCACTATAAATTTATTTATTCCATGTATAAATTTTTCATAGAACACAGTATTTATTATTATTTAAAGAATACTTGAAACAACAAACTTTAAAAAAAATAAGATTGAGAATATAAAAACATGTAGTAATTCATAGTATGCTAGATTTAGGGAAAATATAAGTCAAGTATTCACATGTATTCTTAGAGAAACAGAAGTAAATTATGTCTATGTATATAAATAAAACAAAAAAAAGAAAAACAATGGGGGAAGATAATAATTTTCAGTACAAAATTTAATTTCTATATCAGCAGATATACATTGCGCAGCTAGAAATCATCTCCTTCAAATATTGAGAGTTACAAGCACAAGATCTTCGCATTACCTTCTTATCCTCGTCCTGTCTATCAAAGGCACACTTCTGCTTGCATTGTTCGCAAGTGACCGGCGGTCCATAACGTTTCTCCGAATTTGTACATCGTTGGCATTTACTACCAATAAACGCAGCAATGGTATTGCAATACTCGCAAGCTGATGGCTTTCCATAGGACTTAACATTTTGCTCACACTTTTTACATATAGTGCTTGTGTTACCCTTTCTATGGAAACAGTTGGAATAATAAAATTTAATTTGTTTCATTTTATAAGCAATTTTTATAAAAGCAGAAACAATTTGTTCCCACACTTACATGGTTTGCTGGAATTCTGATCTGCAGTATGTACATTTTACTACGGGAAAGGCTCCTCTGCATTCCTATATAAGCAACAAATTTTTCTAAATGTTATCAAAAAAGAAAATAATATTGCTAATTGATCCAATATCTCTAACTTTCCATATTCTTCTAACAAAATCTTTTACAATTTTTATAATTTATTATATATATATATAGTAAATTATAATATATTATAATATATATATTTATAATTTACTATATATATATAGTGAATTATAAAAAAAAATATATATATATATATATATATATTACGCATTTACAATATAATGAAATATTCTAACAAAATAATTTTGATAATCTAAGAAATATTTATTTTCAAGCCAAGTTTATTTCCAAGCCAATCTCAAGTTTCTCAATTTAAAAAAATGTTTCACAAGTAATCACGCTACAATGCAATAAAGTATTAAAATTATCATGAATATAACAATATTGTGAATTTAAAAAAATTTTTCATATTCTCCTTACAATATCTTTTGCAGTTTTCACTACTTGCTTTTTATTTATACTGTAATAATTTACAAAATTAATATCCTAAGAAATATTTTTAAGTCACGTGTCTTGAATCTTATAATTCAAAAAAACTTCCTTGCAATTACGTTTTGTGATACAGCCTAATACTAGTGATAAACTAGTAATGAAGAATTAAATTATCTGAATGCGAATGCAGCTTACTGGAGCACACTTGAAATTTTCTCAGTTACATATGCAACATATTTAAACAAAACCGGCGTCGTAAAAATTTTTATTTTACAGAATTTCATTTCTTATGGAAGGAAAGAATTTCATTTCCATGGCGTGATGCATCGCTATTGCATTTTGTTTCACGGAGCTTTCGGTCAACATGGGGAAGTTCTCTCGACGCCGCGAAACCGTCGCGTCGTTTCCGCGGCATCGAGACCGTGGAATCAGCGTGACGCCCGCGAGGAACAAGCGGAGCACGCGGCATGCGTACCTTACACAATTGTTGTCCGGGCGAAAGGTCTTCGAAGGGATGCCTGGAGAAGCATCGGGAGCATGCAAAGAGCGCCTGCACGTTGTTCGCGCTCATCCTCGACTTTTGAGAAAATCGGCGATCACGACCGGGACTGGATGCGTTGCCGGACAACGAGACAACGGGGAGAGGCGGCAGCCACAGCAGGGGACGCGATATCGAAGACGAGGAGGGAAAGTAAGGAGGACGTCACGATGCGCGGCACCCACGTCGCGGAACGAGGAAACGCGAGTGAACGTAAAAATCGACGACGCCAAGCGCGATTATCCCAATTGCGGTTGCTACTCCGCCGGAACCGGTTGTTGACTTTCACGTAGCCATCTGTGACCGCTGCGACGGAGCAACATGGCCGACCGTGGCGGCGGAGGTGGCCGTCCGAGGACGCCACCGCTGCCCGCGGCCATGTTCAGACCGATGAATGCCGCGACGGCGCGCGACATTTAAAAAACTATCGAATAATCTAGGCTCCTATGTTTTTCAGATGCAGCTGTTGCCTCGTTTCCTTGAGTCCGTTCTATCAACATATATAACATGATTGAGCTTTAATCTCAATTTAACTTTGTTTAATTTTAAGAGAAATTCTTAGAAAAAAATAGAAAGTAAGTTGAATCGAGATTAAAGCTACACTGAGAAAAATGTTTTGTATTATGAACCAAAAGTTTTGTTGATATGTACCTAAGAAAATTGTTCAGTTGCTATAAATATGTTATTTGCTTATATGTTGTTAAATCGTTTTGGTTTAGAGAACAAAACAGTTTTATTCTCTAAACAGTTCTGTTTTGTACTCTGAACCAAAACAAGATTTAACAAGATATAAGCAAATAACATATTTGTTTACAGCAACTAAGTAGTTTTCTTGGGTATATATCAACAAAACTTTTGGTTCATAATGCAAAACATTTTTCTCGATGTAGTGTGTATTAACAGAAAAGAATAAATCACTCTACTTCGCTCTAATTTGAATACAGTAAGTGCAATGCATTCAAAGTTGAGAAATAAATTTAAAATATTGTGTCTTGATGTACGAGTTACAGTGCGTTTTTAAAATAAAATCGAAATTTCTTGCACTGGAAAGGAAATAAAGGAAAAATTAAAGAAAATGATTTACGAGAGCTTTCAATATTATTACAATTTTTTAGGCCGCCTTTCCTCTTATCCCTAAATAAAAAATGATAAAGCTTTAGCTAATTAATATTCCCTCTTTTCCTCTACACATTTCCAAGATATATCCGTTCTATTTCAATGATTTTATTTAACCAAAAAATACTCTGTTAAACAAAAATATATATAAAGGCTTCACAAATAGCATAGGTGATTGTTATGAATTCAAAAAGAATTCACTTTTTTAAATTCCTTATAACTTACAGTTACATAATCTATTATCAAAATAAACTTAAAAGAATTCCTTATTTTTTGATAGTTCAAAAAGGATTCAATAGAACATACTTTTTGATTTTTAAAATTTCTTTGGTTTCTGAAAAAACTTAGAATTGATGATGTAAAAGTAAATTTTTTTTTAACTTTTAAATGGTTTTAAAATAGGACGGAATGGAAAAATAATTCATTTCATAATTTAAGAATTCAAAAAGAATTTTCTTGAATTCTCTGTGTTATCTGAAATATGAGACACATTGAAAACAATTACAGATGTATTACGATTGTCCAAGTTTTCCGACGTCAGATAGATTATATACACAATCTTCACGCGTATCTGACAGTTTTTATTTATATTTACGATAATAAATCATGACTCAAAACAATTAAATTTTGTCTTCTACTGGATTATGACTCACAGGAACAGAGATAAGAAAAATTTGGTCGACCGCAATCAGATTTAAAACGATTCTTGTCTTCGTAAATGCTCAAGTAATTGTCGGCAGGATTAGGTGTTTACCTGTAAAATATAATAACCTAGACTTATATGTATAATTATGTTTAACATGTCATGTTAACAATGATACATCGTCAGAAATCAGAAATTTATATTTTTTAAAGGTTTTCAAGGTTCAGGAATCAGGAAATGCTTATAAAACGTGTATGAACCATCATGTTACCTGATATAGTAAGATTCCATAAAACAGAGAAATCTTGGATAAACAAAATGAGTCGCAGCACGAGACACAAATCTACACAGGAGTCATTCTGTCTTCATTAGATATTCGAACGAAAGACAATGACAGGATGACTCCCGTGTTGATTTGTGTCTCTTGCTGCTGGAAAGTTCCCTTTGTCTACGTGAAAAAGATTTACGTAACATAACACACGTATAAACAATTCACGCAGATGTAATTTTGACGAAATTATCGGCCAATTCTGATTGTCGGTCGATAATCCCGAGCACCAGTCGTTCTCCGCTGGATAAAACGAGGCGGGATTTACCTACAGCCACAATGGTCTCTCGGCAGCCGCGCGACACCACTGCCGTCGGTCCCGACGGCAGACCCGCGGCGCGGAATCCGCTACGTGGTACCGTCGCGCCGCCGCCACGCTTTTGTCCAGCGTTATCGCGGGGAGGCGACACCGGGGTGTCGCGGTCGCGCGTGGTCCCCGATCGGCCCGATCCCTTCACGAAGACGCTCCCAGCGAGAATGACGACCCGCCACGAGAAGGAGCGTGCCAAGCAGATCCAGGAGAAATGTCAGAATCTGCTGACGCAGATGCTGCGCGACGAGGATAACAAGTATTGCGTCGACTGCGACGCGAAAGGTTTGTGTCTCTCTCTCTCTCTCTTTCTCTCTCTCGGCCGCGACATGGATGCGCCTACCTCCGCTTCTCCATTCGCGATATGCCTCGTCTTCCTCGAATCCCTCCAGCGCCGTCTCCTCCGCGCTGTGCCGTCCAACCGCTCGCCTCTGGCAGCTCGGCTCGTCGATATCGATCATGGGGACAACCTGTGACGCGTCGCCTTCCGCACAACGCGCCGAGACTTTATGGATTTTTAATTTCCGCGTGACATACCTGTCAGCGCGCTGTCACACTCGCCAAGGCACCCTACCGATTTTCACGTTGATTTCACGTTCGGGTTCATCGCCTTGAAAAAAAATTAGAGCACATTCCTTTGTCCGCCTCTCTCTTTTTCTTCCTTTGAGAGTGGAATTTTCCACCTCCTGTGGAAAAAAATTGCAACCGTTTTTGCACGATTTGATATGTCGTCGAAAATTGAGAACTTTATATAATTAATAATCCTGAATATTAGATACGATTGATTAGATAGAGTCGATTGGCGAGGAACTTTTATTGATAGTCGTTTATCGCATTACATTTGCTTTGAGTTTCCAAGCAAAATGCACGCAGATGGGAGATACTGGAATGATTTATGATATCTTTGATGAATTTGCATTTTACAGGACCAAGATGGGCTAGCTGGAATTTGGGAATTTTTTTATGTATTCGATGCGCTGGTATTCATAGAAACCTTGGAGTACACATAAGCAAAGTAAAGTCTGTTAATTTAGACACATGGACACCGGAACAAGTAGTGGTACGTAATGAACATACTGAATGCTTTACAGTAAGCAAAAATGACGCAGTGAATTGTTTTCCTCATTTAATATTGGGTAAACAGCAAGGACGAAATAAGTTACCGTGTCATCTATGTTACTTGCTGGAAAGCACTGTTTACAGATTTTTAATGGAAAATACTTTTTACTATTTATTAGTAGTAGAGTTTACTACTTGTTAAACTTTTATATCAAAAAATGTTCAAAAATGTTAAAAATGTAAATTTGTATTGTGAAATATTAATCTTTCATAAAGAAGTGGATATAAAT
>VBVR01005789.1:0-11353 GCA_011638315.1 Tetramorium parvispinum
GTTATACACACACATATATATATATATGCATATAATATTGCATAATATAACAAAACTTATTCTAATAAATACAGTACTTTTACATGAGCTATATTTTTATTTAATTTTAAAAATGTTTCGCTTACTGTTTTTTAATTTTACATGCAATTTCATTATCATCTTATAAATTTTTCATATAAGAATCGATTGTATCAACTAGGGTATCGTTTAATAATTTAACACTTATCGAACGATATAATTACATGCTATTCCATTTACGCAATGAATAACATTTGCACATTGTAAACTTTTCAGTTGTGCAATTTTAATAGTTAGTGTTTGACATTGAAGGAGCTTTAATCAGATCATGGTTGATACCGTAGAAAAGATTTTAAATCCACTTTTTTTAGTTACTTTTATTTTTGGTCGTGGAATTCTTAAATATCCGTTAGATCAACCGAGATATCGCTTGAATATTTTCTATATGTTAACTGTGTGGAGTGTTTATGCTTGTGGAGTTTATTATATAAATATTCAGTATTCTATGGCAGATCTATTTCCTAGTTATCTAACTGCCTTTATAATAATAATAAATTTATTTATATGGATGATATCTATAATTGTCACTGTTCGCAAACATAAGGTACAGTATACAATATTACTACTACATAATATTTTTATTTATATAATCTAATATTATTATTTTAATGATGTAATAATTTTAAGACAAAGTAAGTGACGCACTGTGCTAATTTTGAGTTTGGGACTAATCAACTACATTATTTGTTCAAAAATGTGATAAAATAAATTTTTTTGTCGCTACATCATCTTTCGCACATTAAATAATTTTTGCCAAAAATTGTAATTAATCTCAATACATGTTGCTTTTAATATATCGTTTACCCCATAATTTAATAAAATCTTGATAAATTTTTATCATATTGCTTTATACATTGTTATAAATTATATAGTTATATTATATATGTATTTATTAAACGGTCAAATAATTCTATGTTTTTTCTTGCTGCTTCCACTCTCAGAAATTTCACTTGTGTTTAAAAAAACTCGATTATGTGAACGATACATTGGAAGAACTTGGAACGCCTAAAGAATATTATAGTTTGAGAAATTGGATAAAATGGACGTTGATTATATGGATTCTGATAACGTGTACAACATGGATTCTCGATTCTTTATTGTTCGTAGGAGCATATAATGATGAAAGAGCTGTAATAATCCCTACCATCGTCAATTATACTATACATATTAATTCCATTATGGATATAATAGTTATGGTTCTTCTAAGGTTCGCAAATTTTACGTTCCTCCAACTACTTTACCACAAGAATTTCTTAAAACTTATATAATTCAATTTGATAAAATTTTAACTTCTCTTATTAATGCACATTAAAGGTAAAAAAAAATTAATTTCATTATTTTATATTAATATTATTTTAAACAAGCAGATTTCATACTAATATGCAGAAAATGTACATTTTCTAATATGCGTAGGTACACACACGGATTCGATAATTTACAATGCACTTTTATATATTTTCTGTAAAATTACATAAATATTTTTAATGAAAAGAAGAAAATAATTGAATGACAATTTTTTTATTTAATTTATACTAACCTGCCGAACAATTTAATTACGCCTTTTCTAAATATCTTTTGAATTACAGATACATTGGCTCTAGACTGGATACAGTAAGCGGTTACATAGTACAATTATCAGAAATAGGAGTTTGTGGATTAAGATACAAATGGAAAAAATCTGTTGTCGTTAACCGCCACTATGTTCGAAATACTGAGAATTGCAATATATTATGGATCGTAATGTAAATTGATACACGCTAATGTGATATAAATATATTGCGATAAATAATATTTAAAAACATAATTATTTGCTTAAAATACATTTTATTTATTATATTATAATGGTTCACTTAAATTGCTATGTTAATGGGAAGAACCATATATGTCAATAGTTTGTGCAAGTACTATATCAAAAAGAAAAAAATCAGAAAATTTCAAAGTTTTCTAATTAATTAACGTGATATCAAAGTAAATATAATTTTTTCGTTACATGACGTAATAAATATTTTAATATAGCTTCACTAATTTACTCAACTTACACTAATTTACTTAATTTATTCTAAGAGATAAACGAAACATACATATATTATGTACAGGCATACGCGCATACGCGTGTGCGTGTGCGTGAGAGAGTGCGCACTAATTCAAGAAGGCACGCGTGCATATCCTAGAAGAAATATATAAGAAACTATATAAGAAACAAACAGTAACATTTCTTCTTAAAACATATTTACACAAATTTCCAGACATCTTCATTCGGAACTTTGCCAAATAGCTCGCGATATAAATGGCTTTTTTGGAATGCAAATGACTTTGCAGATGCTATCCTACTTCATTTTTTTTACTGGAGGTTTTATTTTTCAATATAACACAATATTAAATTTGAAAAAATTATACAAGGATGATATATCAGTAAAATGCTTGCTTTCTTGCAACACGTGGTTTATCATATATTTAATGAAACTTATATCATTGAATCATATATGCGAAGGTGTTAGCGTTAAGGTAAATATTTTCGATGGATTGGAAGAATTTACTTTTATACAAGCAAAAAATTACATTTTTCAACTTTTCGAAAAGATAAGAAATTTTTAATATTAATCATATCATAATATTAATATTGCAAAGGTAAACTTTTTTCAGTTATAAAATTTGACAACTTTTTCATGAAAAGAAATTAACTGAATTATTATTAAAAACAATATTATAAATGTAGTAAAAGCAATATAATTAACTCTATATTGTTTTAGGCGCGAAAGACAAAGGACGTTATCCATAGATTGACAAATCTTATCTGTTTTGACAAATTACGCGAAGAGGTGAGAGAGAAATAAGTTTTTATATTTTATAATTTTTCAATTCTAAATAATTTTCATTTAAAAATATTTAAATATGAATCACTTTATTTTTCAGATTTCCCAATTTGCTTCGCAATTATTATTACGACCGTTACAGTTTAGCGGATTTGGTATGTTTTACTTTGGCTACGATTTTATTCGTAAGGTTAGTCTTTAATATCATTCATATATTTTTATGTAAAAATTTAGCTTATAGAAAGTTGTAAAATTTTAAGTAACGATATCTTTGTATCACTATTTTTCCAGTTCTTTATTTGGATTGTCACTGCCGTTCTTTTTATGGTGCAAATAGGTGTTACACCCGGACCTCGAAAGCTTGTTCAGTATAATACAACATACTACCACCAAAAGTAGAAAAGGATGCACATAGGATTCTTTACATTATTTATCAAATTTTTTACTTGTATTTTTTACTTGTAATTTTTAATTTGTATTTTTGTTGTGACTGAAAATAAATCTACATAATTTTAAAAAAATGTACATAGTAATAATTATATTTACATTAATATTTTTGATATTAATGTTAAAACAGTGATGGACAAATATTGAACAATAAAAATCATGCTCAATTTTTTCTGAAAAATTTATTTATTATATTTCTTAATAGTGTTACACTTTGCTCCGGAGAATATAAATCATACACCTTCAGAAATTAATATAATAAATTAAAAATAAAGTAAAATAAAAATATAATACCCTAAATTAAATATAATAAACAAATAAAGTAAAATTCTAATAATACTTAATACTTGGTGTGGTCGCCTTTAGCTTTTAATACGGCTTCCAACGGGCGAGATATCACGATTAATTTCTTCAAATATTCTGAATCAATTTCCTCCCAGGCCTTCTGGAGTCGTTGCTAGGCACCCGAGGACTTGTTTTCTATAAACGGTAATGCCTACAAACGGCGGTTTTGAGCTGTGATTGTCTCCCTGTTTTTTGCCTTTAGTAGTAAACAGTAGTAAACTCCTCGGGTGCCTTTCAACGACGTCGCTGGGCGGCCGCATCTCGCCGCGCGCTTGTATTCGGAGGAGGGTCGGCCTAATATGGCGATTTTTAATCATTAATATCTCGTTAACTATTGCGACAATTGCAAAATGGTAGAGGACTTTTCGACTGGGTTTCGCCCGCTCTACCTGCTCACGAGAGTTGTCTCACCAATTATGGGACACCCTGTATATATGTATAATTAAACTACAGTAGTACTAATATAAATTATTGGATATCTATTAATAAATTTTTATAATACATAAATTTTATTATCACATTAAAAAAAAAAATTTTTATTATTATTTTATTTTGTGATAGATATATCGAATAAACGTTTGAAAATTTATTTTATAAGTTTTGTTTCCACTTACCTTTTATTGAAATTTAATTAGGACGAATTGTTTTAGTTTTCTTGACAATTGTGACATATATCATCATCATGATTCAAAAGTCATCCGTATCTAATTGTAAGACGTCTACAATATATTAAGAAGAAATCATCAAATTGATATTTCAATTAATATAGTATGACAAAACATATAAGAATTGTTATTTGCAAAACTAAAATATGTTTTCTTTTTTTGTCTCCATATATCTTATACACATATATCAAAATATATTAATATGTAAACTGCAATGTTGTACCATTATTAAGATGCGCAAATTTTTCAAGTTTTACCGTGCTGATTGAATAATATCAAATGCGATATTTCTTTGGTAACAGAAATAAAAAAACCAGAATACTGTTTTTGGTGGTTATATTGAGTAATTTTAATGTAATATTGTATATAAATATGTATAATATTGCATAATATAACAAAAGTTTATTCTACATAAATGCAATACGATAGATACTTTTATATATGAGCCTCTATATTGTTTTAAAAACGTTTAGCTTTTACTATTTCTTATTTTTACATGCAATTTCATTATTATCTTATAAGTTTTTCATATACGAATCGATTGTATCACTAGGGTATCGTTTAATAATTTAAAACTTATGCAACGATATAATTACGTGCTATTCCATTTACGCGATGAATAACGTTTGCACATTGTAAACTTTTCAGTCGTGTGATTACAATAGTTAGTGTATGAAATTGGAAGAGTTTCGATCAGATCATGGTTGACACCGTAGAAAAGACTTTAATTCCTATTTTTTTAGTCACGTTCATTTTAGGTTGTGGAATTCTCAGATATCCGCAAGACCAACCAAGATATTGCTTGAGTATACTCTACATGCTAACTGTGTGGAGTGTTTATGCCTGTGGAGTGTATTATATAAATATTCAGTATTTTACGACAGACTTTTCTCTTGATTTGCTAATGACATTTGTACTAACAATACATTTATCTGTAACGATAATATCTATAATTGTCACTGTTTGCAAACACGAGGTACAATATATTGTATTATTAACACATAATATTTTTATTTATATAATATAATATTCTTCAATTAATGTGATACTTTTAAAACAAACCAAATGACGCAGAGTGCTACTTTTCAATTTGAGACTAATTAACTTCATTATTATTTATTTGAAAATTTAATAAAATAAAATTTTTTGTCATCGCATTATCTTTCCTAATTAACATTAATTAATTTTTGTCAAAGTTCATAATAAATCAATACATGTTGTTACTAACATATCTTGTAAAATTATATCAAACATTGTTATTATACATTGCTATAAAGTAGATCGTTATGGCTATATCTTATACATATTTATTTAAGAGTGATGCCAAATAATTCTATAGTTTTTCTTTATGTTAAATTCTACTCTCAGAAATTTCACGTATGTTTAAAAAAACTCGATATTGTGAACGATACATTGGAAAAACTTGGAACGCCGAAAGAATATCATAATTTGAGAAATTGGATAAATTGGACATTGATTATATGGTTTCTGATGTTATGCACAACATGGATTCTTGATTCTTTATTATGCATAGAAATATTTAATGATACAAGGACTCTAATAATCCCTATAATTGGGAATTATAGTTTACATATTAATTCTATTGTGGATATAATATTTATGATACTTCTAAGGTTTGCAAATCATACTTGTTTGCAGTTATTTTATAATAAGCATTCTTAAAATTTGTATAATTCCACTTGATAAAATTTTAATTTCTTGAATTAAATGCACTATTATTAAATGTATTAATTAACGATATATTTCATTAATTTGACATGTTATATTAAACAAACATTTCTGATGTTACTCATAAAATATATCTTTTAATATGCGTACACGGATTTAGGTATTTACAATACACTTTTTTACATTTTTAATAAAATTACATAATTTTACTCAAAAGAGGAAATGAGAAATTGAATAATTTAATTTTTTATCCGTTTCACGATCTGTGTATCGATAAATTCAATTACACCTTTTTAAAATATCTTTAAAATTGCAGATACATTGGTTCTAGATTGGATAAAATAAAAGACTATATTTTACAACTATCAGAAACAGATGACTGTGGACTAAGATACAACTGGAAAAAATCTCTTGTCGTTAAGAGTTACTATCTTCGAGACGCTGAGAGTCGAAAGTGTTTATTATGGATCATAATGTAAATTGATATAAGCTAATATAACATAAAAACTTGCAGAAAATAAATTTTTAAAAAGATAACTATATTTCACTTATGTGTTACTACGTTAATTTATAGCAAACATATATGCCAAAAGTCTGTGCAAGTTTTATGTAAAAATTGAAATTTGTAAGTTTGAATGTTTTCTAAGTAATTTACGTAACATATAAAAATAAATATACCTTTTTGTTATTTTACATAATAAATATTTTAATTAAAGTCAGCTTATACTAATTCACATCAAAGAGATAAACAATAGGATATAAAATGTGAATATATCCTATTTATATTCTCTATTATATCTCCTATTATATGTCCTAGAAAATAAATCTATAAAATCAAGAGTAATATACATCTTCTCAAAATATATTTATAATAAATTTATATATTTATAATTTCTAGACATCTTCATTTAGAACTTTGCCGAATAGCTCGCGATATAAATGGCTTTTTTGGAGTGCAAATGACTTTGCAGATGCTATCTTACTTCATTTTTTTAACTGGAGCATTAATTTTTCAATACAATGCAATATTAAACTTAAACAATTTGTTATGGAATAGTATAGAACTGAAACTGTTGCTTTCTATTAACACGTGGTTTATCATATTTTTAATAAAACTCCTAACATTGAATCACATATGCGAAAGTGTTAGCGCTAAGGTAAATACTTTCAATGGATTGGAAAAATTTATTTCTAAATGCCAAAAATTATATAACGTAATCTTGAATTTTTCTGAAAAATTAATTTTGAATAATAATTATAATAAATTTTAATATAACAAAGATAAACTTTTTTCAATTATAAAAGATTTAAAAATTTCTATAAAGGAAGAAAATTAACTGAATTAGTATTAAAAATAATACTATTAATGTAAAATAATATAATTAATTCTATGTTGTTTCAGGCACGAAAGACAAAAGACGTTGTTCATAGATTAACAAATCTTATTTATTTTTATGAGTTACGCGAAGAGGTGAGATAAGTCTTCTATATTAAAATCTCTAAATTCTAAATAATTTTTATTTAAGAATATTTAAATGAGTATCACTTTGTTATGTAATGCAGACTTCCCAATTTCGTATGCAAATATTGTTACGACCGTTACAGTTTAGCGGATTGGGTTTGTTTTACTTTGGTTACGATTTTATTCGTAAGGTTTGTCTCTAATATCATTCATCTTTACATAGAAATTTGGAAAAGATGTAAAATTTCAGATAGCGATATTTTCATATGATATATTTCTTTTCAGTTCTTTGCCTGGATTCTTACTGCTGTTCTTTTTATGGTGCAAATACATACTATTTCCTTTTCTCAAATTCGAATTAAGTATAATATAACACATTACGACTATAAGTAGGAAAGGATACGTATTGTTAGAAACATAAGGAAAGATACGCTCGAAGGTACGATTAGAGAGAACATATATTTGAACATAGTGAGAATTATAATAAAAGCACAAATAAATTAACAGAAAACTATAGTAGTTAATTGCCGCCTTTCTTACAAGTGATCTAAGGGAAGTTCCGCGCACGCACACGGCGAGTAAGGAGGGCGCTATTGTATTCGGGACTGCTAATCTACTAAAAATTATAAGACACGTAAACGTGCTCTAATCCATTCTATTATTGGTTGTCATCCTCCAATGAATGAGCGTCTTGAACATGCACATTAATTCTAACACATATAGAAATCTTCACATTATCTCTTAAATTTCGTATTTAATATTCGTATTTTTATTTAATACAAACATAAATTTAAATAATTGTAAAAATATATATACGCTCTAAATAATTATATTTTCATTAATATATTAATATTTTTTATATTAATACAATGTATTACTATTTATTAATTATATGCATATTAATTATATTAAATAAAACTCGTTCAACTTTCATAAATTATATACATCTAACATTTATTATATACATTCTTATTATTCATATTAATTATATACATTCTTTATTCAGTGATTTCTTAAATTGTTTTTTTTTTCTAGGAATAAATATTAATTTTCTCATCTCAAGAATTTTTTTAATCATTTCCTATAATTTGATGTTTATGGATCACTTATTGTTATCTTTCTCTTAAGAGCTAACTATTAACAATATTTGTATATAAAATAATGTTAATAAAAATAATATTAACCATGTCTGTTTTATATAAAAGACACAAGAAATCAGTTTCATATTATTTTAATTAATTCTCAATTTATAGATCAATCATGCTACTGTTTCATATAAGTGTAACAATCATTCTAATACGCCCTGCAACGTACATTTGTCGTTATTATGAAGAAACACTATTATTGTCAGTCAATGTATCGCAATACATCCCAAAAATAACTTTGAACGGATGCTCATTTTCAGGGTTGTATTGCAATGGTAATAACTATGATGATTACGACTCAACAAACTCTCTGACCTATTTTTATTATGTTTTCCATTGGCTCAGGTGTCTAACTCTTAATAGAACAAAAACCGAAAAATGGAAACATAATCCGAAATGGATTATATATTTTAGTATTTAATATTCTTTAATAGTATGCTTTGTTTGCGGCTCTTTTCCTCGCCTCTCTTTGACGGGTACTTACCGACAAATTAAAAAGTATTTTCGAAGCTTCATAACAATAAGTCCGTTGTATGTTATTGTCTGTTTACCATTTCGTTTCGTTAACTGTGTAACGTTTGCTGTTTGGCGAAATGAGCCCATGGAAATTTATTCGCTACACTACAATTCAATAGTATAATTGTTTGATAATCAAAATGCAGTTGCTATAAACATTTTTAACTAGAATTTTTACAAAATTCTCTAAAAATATGATATAATAATTTCTGTAATTATCAATATAATTTTTTGTTTATTTTATCTGTGTATCTATTTTATTAAATTATATTAAACCGCTATATGTGACCGCTAAATTATAGTCGTACTATTATAAATTATAAGATAGAGGAGAATGTGGTATTATGGCTACTGTAGATATTATGACCACTCGTATTATTTCCATTATTAAATTACGAATTCTAATAATGATTAATGAAATCTTTGTTTAGTAGACTACCGTTATGTAATGACGGTAATGTGCCAGTACACAATAACCGACATGTTTTACAGAGCATTTTTACTTTTGAACCTTTCGAAACTTTTTTAAGATACATTTGAACATTTAATTATATATACTTCCTCATTATTTTCAATCTTAAGTGTATTATAGCATGAATGTCTGTACACTTGAGTCTTGTTTGTTAATTAATTTTTTTATTCTTCTCAGTTTGACCCAATCTACCTCCAGTTATCGTTTTGGCAACCTTAAATCAAACACCCTGTATATACACATATATAATATTGCTTAATATATCAAAAGTTTATTTTAAGTAAATACAAAACATTTATATGAACCTTCATGCTTTTATTTAATTTTAAAAACGTTTCGATTTTATTGTTTCTTAATTTTGCAACATGCAATTTCATTATTATCTTATAAATTATTATACAAGAATCGATTGTATCAACAAGGTTATTGTTTAATAATTTAAAACTTATGCAACGATATAATTACGATAATATACGATTAAATGTTATATTCCATTTTCGTAATGACATCGTTTGCACATTATAAACTTTTCAGTGGTGCGATTTTAAGTTAGTGTATGAAATTAAAGGAGTTTCGATCAGATCATGGTTGATACCATAGGAAAGACTTTAATTCCTATTTCCTTAGTCACTTTCATTTTCGGTTGTGGAATTTTTAGATATCCGCAAGACCAACCAAGATATCGCTTGAGTATACTTTATATGCTAGCTATGTGGAGTGTTTATGCCTGTGCGATGTATTATGTAAATATTCAGCTTTCGACGACAGATTATACTGTTCCTGATTTTCTAACTGTATTTATGGTAACAATAAATTTATCTGTAACCATAATATCTATAATTATCACTATTCGCAAACACGAGGTGCAGTATAATATTATTAAAACATAATATTTTTATTTATATGATATAATGTTATTCTTTTAACGATGAGACAGTTTTAAAATAAAACAATTAATTACGCAGAATGTTACTTTCAAATTTAAGACTAATTAAATTAATCATTATTTATTTGAAAATTTGATGAAATAAAATTTTGTGTCGCCACAGTATCTTTCCTAATTAATATTAATTAATTTTTGCCAAAATTTGTAATTAGTTAACACTTGTTGCTTTTAATATATATTGTAATAATAATTTTGTAATAAAGATAATTCAATAAAATTTTTATTGTATAGAGTAAACCGGGGTATGATAGCCATACCAGAAAAGATGGCCGTAGGCTGTAATTTTTTAAATAATTGTTAGTGCGTTTTTTAAATCATTTTTAAAGAAGATCGATATTTACTGTAGTTTATGTGCGTACATTACGCGAAATAAGGATATTGTAAGTATTATAACATGTTTTTACTTTTGATTATCTGCAAATTGTTTCGTGTGTCCACTAAAAACTGCTGTAACATCGGATAAATTACAGTTAAAATGTCGTAATCAATTAATATTAGATACATAATAAAGGTATATAAATTGTAATGTGAACTATAATTTTTATTTCCGTTTTTACTGTTTTTTATAAATACTGTGATCTTTCCCTCTCAGTTTGGATAAAATCGCCCATCTCGGACGTCTCCGCTAGATACTGCTTCTAAATTTTGAAAAAATGATATAGTTTTATATATTTTCAATTTGATATATTGTAGATAGATGATTTTTTCACAATTAGAGATATAACACTTTGCTACGTGCGGAAAAGCTACTATTATCACTCATTTTGTACATACG
>VBVR01005790.1:0-11352 GCA_011638315.1 Tetramorium parvispinum
GAAAGCTGTTGGCAGAAATTTTGACGTTCACCTGCTAATTTCTCTCATCGTAAAGGCATTAAGATTGTAACTCTTTCTAGTTATAGATTAAAAGTATTACTGATGCATTAGCCTAGATTTAAATTACTCCTATCCTTTTATGTTTTTATTTTTATTTTATATGTCCTTTTAAATTTCCGCAACAAAATAAAAGCATATAAATAAGACGAAGAAATATATAATTACTTGATGTATACAGTTTAAGTTGTCTTTATCCCGATATTTTACTATAATAAAATTTTATTAATGAAATATTTTCGTTTACAGTTATGAATATAATCTCTTCAATTAATTTTACAATTAATTGATGCCACATGTTAAATTACGTTGGCGTGCTTCTGAATGCGAGAAGCGTTTCTCACGATGGCGACTTTTCACTTATGCGGGTAAAAAGTGGCGAAAAAAGCCGACAGATTTTCATTGCGCAAGGAGGAGGCATTAATGTTTCTTCTTGAGTCATGTAAACTCGTCATCGGGCTCGAGATGCTTAGACACAATGATGCTCGAATGATCATCAACAGGTCATTGCAAACATTACGCGAGCTTGCATTGCGCGTGGCGATGCACCAGCTATCGTGGAGTCCAATAAAAGTTTAGTGCCAGTGGCGCAAGTACTTAGAATAAGTGCCTAAGTTATTTACTAACGGGAATAGTACTCATCTAGAGAAATCTTCAATCTGTGCGCTCCTCTCGTCTATTTCAAGGTGGTAGTCAATTGAGGCGTCTGAAAATGATTAATAATTCGATTGTTCAGCACATAGATTTTGCGAGAAAAAATCAATTCGAGATACGAAATAATTTTTTAGAATATACACTTGAACTCTTCTACTTTAAACAAGCATATTTGAGATTAATTTCAATTGCAAGGAAATATTTTGATAGATAATAATTCATCTTGGTTATTTGTATATAATTATTAAATTATCATAAATTATTTATTTCTTATCTCCATTATTACTAGCCTACGATTAATAATAATTATGGTATATACCTATGCATTGTACATAGCGGCAATAAAAAGTCAACAAAAAGTCTTTGAAGATGTTTAGTTTCCGTGGAATGCTATATTCCTAATTACGTAGAGATGCAATCATCTTGGCGACAGAGTTGGTATGTCTCTCAACTGTCGATTCTTTTTTTCCTCTGTCATAGCTTATAATATTTTCAACATCGGCAAATCGTCACGTGAATAAAAAGCAGAAATAAACATCACGTCGTCAGATTTATTACCGGGATATTCTTCACGAAAAAAAAAACATATCTCCGAATCAAAAGATCTTTGACTTTTGACAGATTTGTCAAGCTCTACATTAAATAATAGATGCAATTTTTTTTGTGCAATTATGAAGTGTAATTGTGAAGTAAAGTGTTATAAAAAGTTACTTTTGAAAATTTGAAGTGTTGTGAGCCTCTTCTTTATTCTCATTATTTTTCATTATTTTATGAACCTATATAGAGAAAAAGATGATTACTTTTGGCCTCAATCATAATTTTGTAATATTTCTAACACGAAATATGAGTAACTTAACTATATGCATCATTATGTTAACCATATCGCTAGAAATATTATATATTTATATAATATATTTTTATAATATTATAAAAATGTGATTGAGTCCAAAAGTAACTATATTTTTCTCTCAGTATATTAATCATAGATATATTCTACATATTTGCTTATTCGCAGTAATAATCTTTACATCCTTATCATTAATATTCAAAAGATTAATTTTATTGCACTTGAAATATAAATTACGTCAGATATGAATGAGCGATAATAGAACCTAATGAATTTTTAATGCAGACGGGCTAAATATGATCGCGAATAAAAAGGATTGTATCTTCCATTCGTCGCGTGAGAAATTTCTTCGATTGCGAGTTAACTTGCCACGCGCAATGATTTCAGAGCGTGGGTACCGATCACGTGTGGGAAAAAGATTCACGATTTCCACCTGTAAATTTTCCGGAACTGAAATTATAAGGAAAATCATGATTTATAATTAAGTAAATAAATATACATATATATTAAAAATAAAAAATAGGTATTTTGATATTTCCATCTAGATTCTCTAGAACGTGCAATTCTCCTGTTCGTTTTCCTTGCATTCGATGTTTAAGTACGTAATCACACAAAGGTCAAAATCATGTTCGATGTGACCTTAGATCGCCGCTGGTGGCCCTCATTAGGATTAATTAAAATGTTCTTCCTGATTGACACTCTTACATCCATCCTTTTTGTATGCTTCTCAATCTGACCGCGAACTGTATCCCGCGACATTGTAATTATCCATGAATGAAGTTCGCTTCTCGTGAAGCTAACCTTTCGCTTCGTATTTAGTTCTTGAATGAAGGGGCTCGACACAACCATAGAAAAGGTCGGGATCGCTGCCTGTGCGACCTTCGCTTGTCTCATCGTTTCTGCCAGATAAGCCGTTAAAGGGATACTCTTGGCGGAATAGGAAAATCAGTTTCTAAACGACGAAACGACTACTTGTTAAGGAGAAAATAGTATTATCAGAAATTAAAGCACTTTTGCAAATTTATTATAGTTTCCATTTAATTTGGATTAATTTTTAGGCAGCCCGGTTCCGTTTTGCAATCAGGATGCGTCCCTTTCGTCGTCGAATGTATTGAAGATTTATGATGAAAATCAAATCCATTACAACAACATTGGCTGTGGCGAGATTGTGATTATCTTATCGGCTTATCGAACATGCAAATAATCTTTGCTTTATCGTGCGACATTATGTATAAATTGATCATATGGGTTATTCAAAATTTTGATATACTTGTAGGTTTGCGTATAAATTAGCGATGCTAAGTGTTGGCTGTCTCTTATTACTTCTATTTTATAGCTGATCGATTTACACATCACTTGTAAAGGCAGACAATTCCTAAAAAGAATATTCGGCACTGGTAATAATATAGACTTGCCTATCTGTTTCGTCTACAAAAAAGAACATAAGCACAACATAAAGCATTACCGCTTGTTGGAAAATTTTATTAACGGATATACATCATTCGTAAAGTTTATTGCAACGTATTTACATTTTATTAAGATTATCTGGCGACGTTGGAGATTAGAATAATTCGCTTTCGGTCTCGTCCATGAACTGTGGATTTCATAATTTCGTGACGTGATCGTCTTTCAGAAATGTAGATTTCAGGAGTTTCTAAGAATTTGAATACAAATTTGATTCTCATTAA
This sequence comes from Tetramorium parvispinum, assembly GCA_011638315.1. Lineage (NCBI taxonomy): Eukaryota > Metazoa > Arthropoda > Insecta > Hymenoptera > Formicidae > Tetramorium > Tetramorium parvispinum. Next base: position 3,247 of record VBVR01005790.1, read on the forward strand.
CACGTTCCCCCACGCGCGCTTGATGAATGTTGGTATTTATTTTGATAGAAAGCAATCGTCTGCGTCCCTGACAAGCGTAAAGGTTTAGAGATGTCAAATTAATCTTTGAATGCATATAAATTCTTTCTCTGTTCAATCAGGTTATATAAGAAAATGAAAGAAAAAAATATATAACTAATAATTAATAAGTTAAATTTGGCCGTTAAGAATATATCAAAATAATAATAATAATAAGCCTTACACGATTGATGCTGGATTTCTTTGCATAATAATTTCATCAAGTACATTTTTCTTGCTCAGTTAACTCGCCGAATGGATTTTTCGGTCTTTAAAACGCGCTCTACGAGCTGGAATATGGTACAATCCCAAATAAATTTGGAAATCAATTCTTAATAAATAAGATACTAAAATAGCACAAAAACTAAAATATATGTATTAAAAAGATCAAAGAATAAATAGCAAATAAATTGAAAAGAACAAGAAGAATAAATTTGAGTTTCAAATATAACGAATATTTAAGCAATACCATACATGCATTTGCATTTAAATTGTTTCGTATATTACCTTCCACATTCTTGTAGTTATGGGAATTCGGAAATCCCGAAGGTCAGTTCGTTACCAATGCATTTTTTTCAGACGCCCGAAAAAAATATTAAGTCTTTACCTATGTCGCCTATAACCGCGTCGTAAATTAATCAAATCTCAAAACAGGATAGTATTTTTTTTGTCTCCGCCTAAAACGTCTGCAATGTATTATTTTCTTGATCTTTACGTAATGATTAATACGCATTCCACGTAAAGCACTTTTGTTACTTAATAATTACGACGATAATTATTACGATTAAGATATCCCATATTGGCGAAAGGAATAGGAATTTATATTTGAAAAGAAATTTTAACTGCATTACGCTCACCGTTAGCTGCTATTACGTATTACTTGTGAGGTAATATGAGTAACAAATTTTTGCTACATTGAACGCCTCGCTAGTTAACGTATTAACTGCATTGTAGAATGTTTGCACAATATTTCTCATACTTCCCAATTCATTAAGAATGCTCACTGCAGTAACACTTCGTTGTTATTGGACTTCAGATTTTCTTCGGAACCTCTCGTTAACGATTCACAGTCGAGGGATTCACATTATTATTCCTCGAAACTTATTAATTCTGTTGTGCTTCAAGAAGCGATATAAACATGTTGCATGAGAATGCAAAATGTGAATTGTAATGTCGCATCATCGTTAATAATATCATTGTTAATATCGCATATTAACTCGATTGTACGATAATAAGAATGTTGACAGTTACAATCTCATTGTCAGTCAAAATATGATATTATTATCAAATTACAAATAAAAAAGATATTTAAAAAATTGAAAGTGTTATCAGTTATATTTTAGTTTTTATTAAAATTCTATTTAAAAATCTGTTGTTAGTTTTTATTAAAATTTTATTTAAAAATCTTTTCATTTACAAATGTAATAGTTTTTGTGTGATGTATCAGTTAATGATTCATTAAAGATGATTTATGGTCTTGACCGAGATTGTAGCTCCCATTTCTTTTGAGTGATGCACCAGAATCACTCGGTGCATTCTTCGGCAGACACGCAAGATAACATGGGCGGAGGCTTGTGGTATTTTCTTTTTAATTGTGAATTATTTATTCAGCTGATTTCCGAAGAAATTCTTAGTTTAAATGTAAGCAACTTAACTTAACTTTCCGTCAAAATTATCACGATTTCTCTATATTATTAGAAATTTCTAAACAAATTCATAATTGAGTTTTAGGATAGGTTTGTTGGTAATGTTTGGATATTGCGAGGAACAAAACGATAGCAATAATACACTCATAGCCTCATGGACAAAATTTTCGCCATTTAAATGTCACAAGGGCGCCGGAGTTGTTTGTGGTGGTCGACGCGTTAACCGCCGTAATAACCATTTACATGCCGTATTTTTCTTTGTATCACATGCTTTACTTATCTTCATATCTTCAGAAATTATTCATCAAGGTCATTTTATGAATTGTATGCTTCGATTAACGATTGAGTTTCTAATAATTATTCTAAAGAGAATATTAACATACGTTGCAAAAGTATTTTATTGCAAAAAGTGAAACTCGATTAATTATTTAGCTAAGATTTTTATTTTTATTAATTATTTATCTAAGATTATTTAAAATTATAATTGTTAAAATCAAAGAAATTCAATCTATTCTTACTCTATACAGCCTATTCTTCTCTTTAGCTAATTAATATTTAAGTTACGTGACTGAAGATGTTTTTGTAGCATTGCGATTGAATAAATCTGCTCTTCCAAGACTGGAGACTTTGTTTTTTATAGTTGAAATTCGGTAACCTTCGCTACGGCCTTGGGGAGAATGGAGAATGTTATAAGTCACTTTCCACACGTACGATTAGAATATAGCTCGATGAACGCTTGACTTTTAATTCCCGAAATAGAATCAGCCATTATATCTATTTATTAGCTGAATTCTGAATTTACTAGTTGCCCCAAGAAACTGCTATAAATTAGTAGTCGAACTATTACATTATTAATGGAACTACTGTTATTTTTATTATCAGGCAACATATTGATTACTATTAAAAGAAATGACTATTTAATTATTCATGTTTTGTTATTTTTTTATAGATTTTTTATAGAATTAACTTGATTTTTATATATCGTGCATGAAAAATAATTCATTCCTGCAGCACAAATTCTCAAATAATCTATCTAATATTTTATTCTAATCATCAATTATCAGTTTTAATTATATTCATATTGATAATAGTTCCATAATTTAATTATTGTATAAATTAATACATTTAATTAATATTAAAAGTTACGCGAATTGTATACCTAGAATCATAACATAAATTTTAATTAGACCGCAAATTTTTTTATAACATTTCGTAATATCGTTTTCATGGAAGTATGAATCATCGAACGAAAAACGTGAACATAATTCGACACGAATTCAAGTTTCCTACAAAATATCAAAGGTACTGAAAGAGCAGCCGCAGGCATAATAAAGCGTGCGGTGTTACACGATCAGTTCTTGGCTGTCGTAAGCGTGATGTAAGAAGAAGTAGAAGAAGATGAAAGAAAAGAAGACAGGTGTGACCACTGTGGCCTGTAATAAGAAGACAAAGAGCTTTGTACCGTGAGCATCTTGTCTCTATGCGTAGGCGGACATACGTTCTTCCTCTTCAAGAATCAATCCTCTTCAACTTGAAACTTCATGATTGTATTAGTCGCACCTGTCGTATTTTGCATAAACATTTGCAAGGATAATCTGCTCGACTGACGAAGACGATGTCTTTTGCATTATTAAAAACGATAAAATATCACTGAATTAAATTCTTCTAAGTTATCGAATCATGTTGTTGTTATTTATTTATTTATCTTATCAGTAATATTAGAGTTTTTATGACAATAATTGATGATGAAGCCCATTACCTTTCTAAATTTTTAAAAACAGCAATAGTAAGATTTAATCTTTCTTATGATATACAATTTATTTTTTAAGGTATATATTCGTATTTGATAATATTATATTTATAATTTATGAATATAATATTTTGTAACATTGTGAATTTATAATTTTTTTAAGAAACTTTGTTATTATTCGTTTAGAATTTTATCGTAGATATATTGCGTGCACAATTTGACACAAGCGTTACATAGTTAAGTATGTTCTTCTCGACGTTGAATCAATCTTAGCGACAAAAAGATACAGTAGAGAAAAAAAGGACATAAATTTACATAAAATCATCTTTGAATTAAGCTCACTCTTCAGATGATATTTCAGAGAAAATCCAGAAGAAGGCCGTTGTTTTGTGTCCACCTTAATGGTAATCTTAACCGTGGTAATGGCCACCATAATGACCACCGTAGCCACCGTAGTACGGATATCCTAAGCAATAACGAAGAAACATTTTAATATTTTCGTGCGAACCATCTCTTTGTTCAGGAAACGCGAATGTGCGTGTGTATATTTGAACGTGAACGATTTCTTTGTATAAAGACAAATTAGCATATGTATGTAAGCTGTTTGTATAGTTTGCGTGACACAAACTAGTATAATAAGAAAGTCCAAGATATTTATATTCAAAAGCTGTGTATTATTTTGCCACAAGTTACTTCTTTATTTTAATTTCACCAACCTGCTAAGGTATATATTTTTACAAAGAAATGTAATTCACTTATCGCAATAAGTTATTTAAAATTGGATAATAAAACTGCAATATTGTAATTTCTAAAATAAATTGAACATATTTCATTATAAATACTACCGTATCCTCCATAGAATCCGTGTCCATATCCGTGTCCATATCCGTGTCCATATCCTCCATAGAATGGGAAACTATATCCGTAGGAATATGGATAACCATATCCTCCATATCCGTAGCCTAAGTATCCCGGTTTTGCAACTGCTACGCCGATTGCAACGGCCAAGAGCAGAACAAGGTACTGCAACAACAAGGCCAGTAGAAGATTTAAAAAATTCCAAGAAATTAGTCCAGCTTAAATGTACCGTGAAGAAAATCGTGGAAAATCGTGGAAAACAAAAATTACATGAGAAAAATCTTTATTTTTCTTCCCCGCGAAATTACATTGACGTAATATAAAGTAAACTCTAAAATAATGTTTTAATTATTTATCTACGGATTAAAATAAGAAATTAAGGAATTGAACGAATCATATATTAATTTTACATTTAACGTCATATTTCATTAACTAAATATTTTTTATAATAAAAGTAGAAATAGAAATAACGTATAATAAATAGTTACAAAACTTTATCTGGATTAATGATATGATAATCACGCAACAAGATTATTATTTCATTTATATGTTTTCAAACAAACGAAACTTTTTTATTAAATCATCTAGGCTTATTCTAAAAATACAGTATTATTCTTTAATGTTAACTCTAGTGTGGAGCTAACTTGTTTTACGTGAATGATTTTATGAGAAACGAAAAAAATTGTTAAATTATTGAGTTCTAGCGTTGACTCGAATTATGATCGTAATTAACAATATTTGCTTAATATAAAAGTTTTATACTTTGTACAGGTAAAATAAGCTAACTCCGCACTAGAGTTAACATTAAAGAATAATACCGTATTTTTAGAATGAGCGTAGACGCTTTAATAAAAAAGTTTCGTTTGTTTGAAATTTCGTATGTGAAAATTTCGTCTGTTTGCATGTAAAATCAGTGGAAAGATAAAACATAGCAGTTCACGTACACATTGTATTATTGTTTGTACTTTGATTCTGGAAAAGGACTTTTAAATCTGTAAAGGCAATTAAAAGATTTAATGAATCATGTCTAATATAAATAATATTATTTATTTATTATTAATAAATTAATAATAAAAATATTAATTTTTCTCATAAAAAGTACATTCTGTTATAATATTTTTATTATCTTTATTATCATTCTGTTGTACTCTTTATTATAATATTTTTACTGTTGATGAAAGAATAATGTCGCAATGAATTTAATTACCACGATACTGAATTTCTAGAACAATTTTAATTCAAGCTCTCATCGCACTTACAATTTTCAGGCACGCCATTCTTTCTCGTATTTGCAATATTGTTCTTTGTGGTCCGACCGACGTCTTGTTAACAATCGCGCCGAATTTTTCTCATCTGTCGTCTTCGAACACTTACTGTCCATCGTTTCTGCGACACGGGTGCTTTTATAAGAGAGGCGCGGTCCCTTTGCGAGACGGTGGACCCCCCACGAGTGGAACGGTTTTCCGGGCCTCGCACTGGCCTCCGCCTGTTGTGCTAATAGGAGACTTCATTGTTACCCTGGGATTATGAGAATTGCGATTTTGCGTTATGAAAGAAACGCGACGCGGCGATATGCAGTAACGCACGTGTGACGGGGTCACATCAGTCCACGCCCGACGGGCGCCTTGACATCCAAATTTCTTCTTCTTCGACGCGATTGCTCGCGTGTGTCCGCGACGCCGTAAACCCCTCATTACGCCGGGAAAGAACCCATACGTCGCAACCACCGGTTGCGATACTTAATGCCAGCTGCTGTAATCGCTAATCGCTTATCACCGGCAGTAATTCCCGGGTCCGTCGCGGTGAATTCCAACGGCGGGCCGGCTCCAGAGAAGGAAACTAACTCTTCTCCGAGTATCGTAACCGAAACAGAAAGAAGACGTCACTTATGCCGGCCGATGATTGCATAAACCGGGATTCTGTTACAAAATGTGAAATTATGTTGATAGACTGCGCCCGCCGCGCTTGATATATGCGTGTCCGATTTGTCAATTGTGTGGCGACATTCTTGGTGACGTCCGTCCCTCTTCGACCTGCGAGAAAGAGGGATAATTTAGATATTAAAAGTGAAGAGGGTCGAGATGGAGAAATTTATTGGCTCTAGAAATGCCAGAACTAGGAAGCGACGGTTAGTCTCCCGATACTCCTGAGAGCTTTGGAGAAAATATGCGTTGACTATTAATATACAATGATCATGAATAGAATGATGCCTAATTATAGTGCTATACTGTTCCCTATGGGACACAAAATATATGAGTTGACTTTGCCAATCCAACATGTAACGCAGTATTAATGAATTCAGCAGACTCTCGATTCCTTGAGAACCTTATCTTTCTCTTCCAGGTATTTCAATCTATTTTTATTAGATATGACAAGTACCTTCTGACTGGTCTTATCAATCATGTCTCAGAACACATAGTATTCAATTTGCATAATCGCAGTTTCGCATAATAATAACGCATAATAATAACAGCTAATTCTAAGTTTCATACTTTTGTAGAAAGTTATCTAAATGAAAATATTCTAAGTATTGCAAAAGAAAACAGCTGGTAAAAATTTTTTAACAATTTTACTATTATTTTTTCTGGCAACTTTTTTAATTGATAATGTACGATAATTCTGCTGCTTCAATTCCTACGGAATTTACAAGAATGGTATCAATGCAATGGTTTGCACTTCCGTCGATTGAAACATCATCGATATGAATATTCCACGATTGTCTTCGTTTTTATCGGGTTTTTATTGAGATTTTTCTTTGTTATATTTACCTTCACGGTCGATTATCCACGTTTTCCACTATGTTACTCCTTTTTTCCGTTCTCAGCAAACGAGATCGGATCTACAATCGATATTCAGAATAGCGAAGGATTTCCTGCGTGTTACGTAAATTGTTACGCATTTACCTTGAATCACATGCCATAATAATCTATTTTTATGGTTCCTTTACAATCTTATGAGGATTATAAGAAATATTTTGTTTAATCTAATTTCTAATTTTTAATGTAAATTAGTATAATTATTACAAGAAACAATTAATATATTGAACTAAAAATATTTAATGTGCTAAAATAAATTAAATTTCATCATCACACATACATTTTGATTTAGACTTATCGTGTCTAAGAGGAGATGCCGTTATTTTTTCATATAAATCATATTCATATAATTCATACTCATAACATATATCTACGTCTTGTTAACAATGTTCTTTTCATGCAAGATAACGGATACAACTAATTGCATGAAAATTAAATGTCTCTAACTTTGCGTGCCTTGCATAATCGCGTTTCATATCGTCATTGACGCAGCAGACGCGTCGTATATGCAAAATCATATGGAGGCCACGAAAATTACTGGACCATGCATGCTCCATGCATTATTGTTAAAGACAAAGAATAATTGTGTGGATAAAGGCCGGCGGCAATAATCATGAGAACATATTCTATATCATAATCCTGAGAACGCTGTAATAGAGACTGATGATAAATACGACGAATGTATGTGTCGCACAGCGCCTGTAATTAGGGCGCCTATTAATTATTGACTACTTCTTTTTTATTTTTAGTTATTTTTTTAACTATTTTTTTTCTACAGTCAAAGGATGCCTACAACGAACAAAATTTATAACATCTTTCTGCATACGTTATCAGTTTTATAATTTATTTAAATGAGATATACATAATTAATAACATATAGTAATATACTTAATTAATCAGCATCTAAATAATTTATATTTCTTAAACTTTAAAAGAAGAAATTCTTACGTAAGTTATTCTTAAAATATATAAATATATT
>VBVR01005791.1:0-11348 GCA_011638315.1 Tetramorium parvispinum
TAGGTGAGGGGAAACCAATAAGTCAACGAGGGCGATATATCCCGCGCGATTTACCTACTAACCGTGGTCGGTTTTTCCCATATTAAGAAACCTATAGCTTTCACATTAAAGCATGCACTTCAACTATGAATCAGCGAACATAACACTTATTTTTAAAAAAATCTTAAACATCGATTGTTAATTTGCGTAAAATTTAAAGTTTAAATAGTTGGAAAATTTTGCTTTTGTTAAGTTCCAAATCATATATTCTTAATTTAAAAATATTGTAGACTTAAAGACTTCTCAAATTAATAAATTTATTTAAAAATATCCGTCTCTTCAAATATATAATATTATGTAATCAATATAGAAACAATAAGAAACATTAAAACTAAATCAAGAAAATTTTACATTTATTGAAATATTTTGTTTCGTGGAATAATTGCGAAAATAAATGACCGTTAGGATTTTTTAATGAAAAAAAGCTATCGACTAAAAAGATCAAGAGGTTAATCTCCTAGTCATCCAGACGGAACCTGATCTTTTATATAGCTGATAAAACGTCGGGCAGTTTCAGCCCTCCGATCGTTCTCTGAAGCGCAAAGATCTCTTTGACTCCTGCTAATCTCATTAATTGTCGTATAGACTTAACGCATCGGCAAATTTTCCCATGGAAAGTATTATCGCCCGCTTTCACAATGATACGCTGAGTATCTTTCACTATTACCGCGTCAATATGTCATTAATTCTATCTTGCAATCTAGTCATGACTATGCGCTGCAAAGTCTTATCGTTTAATATTAAAGTAAATTATATAGAATGGATTCTTGCAACATTCGACGTATTTACATAGTTTCTATAGATAAAGACAAAACGTTTTCATTTACTAAATTGGTTTATATAAATATATTAATTATATTATTGTGACATGTTATGAAAGAGAGAGAGAGAGAGAGAGAGAGAGAGAGAGAGAGAGAGAGAAAGTATATTAGTGTTTCTTTTACACGATAATTTCTTTTGATCTCTACTAATCTATACTTTGTATCGATATGTTTTAGAAACTCTGTTGATTTAACATCATGAAACACAAAGGTACAGATGATTGAGAATAAAAAAATACATAAAATCGTCAAGTACAAAAGTGCGGCCCGTATAGAGTAAATCATCCGGAAGAGTAGGTTATCTCTCAAAGAACAAAACATTGATCGCGTTTTATACAACAGCCCTTATGCCTTTCGTTTGGAGAGCTCGTGGTACCTAATTGATCGAAAGGGGAGAAGGCTCTCGAAACTCAGGGTATTCAATCGCGATTTGCGGTAGCATCGTTTTAATTAAGCCTCATCGTTCCCCAAGAACGATAAGAACTCACGTTTTTTTTTCTTTTCCATACTCGATCTTTTCCTCCTACTAAGTCATTATCAGTGCAAAAATTGCTTCATTCCAGAACAGAAATACTGTATGACTGTACGCCGTATCGGCGGCTTGAGACCGGAAGGGACAAACGATAAAAAATAATTATGCGTCAGCGTCACGATTATTAAAGCGACACTTCATCGTCGCTTATATCGTTTTAGAAATAGAACAGATCTTAAAGAACCGAGCGACGATTTTGAAACTATAATTATGTACTTTATTGAATTAAGGCATTATTATGTTATTAAATTCATCAAATAAAAAATATTATTAAATAATTTTCTTCTTAAGAATATATTTCTTTTTCACGTTTCATGACTTTTATTTCCATTACGATTGAAATGGGACGCGACAAGTTTAGGACACATAATAGATGAAATGATTGTGCATCTCTAGCATGCAACGTGACCAAAGTTGGTCATGTTCCCTAGGATTTACGATTTGTTCAGCTGATCACCCTAATCGTACGTAACGTTTATGAACTCCGACCTGCGTTTTCATAAATTGTGCAGCGCGATGTTAACTCTGGACACAAGATATTCCTCTCAACATCGTAATAACGGTTCATGAATCTACCTGTACACACCTACGCAAGCGCAGACGTGTGGGCCCGTGAGTTTCCGCCTCTGCGTTTCCTTATCAGGCAAACCGTACGCGTTATGATACGTTAAAAGTCGTAAAACGTACTTCTTTCAACTATGTTATTGCAGTAAATGAGGAAATAAACGAATTTTAAGTAGCAAGATAAATCTAAAAGCCAAAAGAAACATCTCTTTTTCAAAGTTGTGCGTGGAATAAAAAGATCCGAAAGAAACAAGAATAAAGTATCTTAATATGTTAGAGGAATCAAATATCGAATTTAGTGTTTAAACAGATTAAATAATGAAAAATTCTCTCCTTAATTCTTCTGCAATTTTTGATTAGTTAAAAGAAATATATTTTTTCCAGTGTTTATAATTATTTTATGAATGATAACTCATAAAAATTAAGAATTAAAACATAGAAGAGAGTGATGCGATGACAAAAATATATGACTGATTTAGTGGAAAATCTTATTGGACATTGACTGACAATTAAAATCTCACGATACCAAATTAAAGCTTAATTAACGAGCCGTCGTCGATAAAAGCGAATAAAAGTGAAAGGGGCAGCGGAAGTGGAGATGTCGAAACGTCGATGCAGAGTGCCTGTCAATCGGAATTAAATGGCTTAATACCGCCTCCGATGCGCCTACCCGTGTACACACCAGTATAGAAACAGCGTACCCATTTATACTAAACAAATAATTTTTTTTGTTAATAATCAAGATTACGTACTTTTTCATTTACATAATTAATTGCATGGCACAATTATTTCATACTCGCAAGAACGGAAGAAATCAGCGAGCTCTCACGTTAAAAGATCTTCTTGCGAATGCAAGCACAGGGAACGTCGTTAATAAACCCGACTGTACTATCGAGCCACACGCGCAATATTTAGTCTGAGAGCTGTAACTGATGCTTTTTTATTTGCGCCTGCGGTGAGCATTTGGCACTGTCTCTGTCAACGTTACAAAAATAAAATTACGAATATCAATCATGTACAAATATTCTCTAAACGTATAAAATACGATTAAATAATTTTCATAATTAGTTTATGTACAATAAAAACTGTTTTCATGATAAGGATGACTTGGAGTAATTAAGATATTAATGTACTCGTCAAAGGGGGCGCCTTTGAATTAACACGCGCATGACAGACGCTAATTCTATCGCGTAACTGTCTTTATTTCATCACGCGGAGATAGAACGTGAATGAATACGGAAAAACACGTGGGTGAATTAAACATGCCAGGCATTTCTAATCATTGCGGAAGATCATTAACATTGGGAAACCTACAAAAAGTTTCCAGGCCACGCGAAATAATAAATTTTTCAGTTAAAGAAAAAAATGGAGAAAAATTGCGACTTCTAATTAAAAAAACTGTTCGTTTTTACATTTTTAGTATTATAAATATTCATTATCCCTTGTCACATAATTCTCGCTGTACTCTTAATGTGATTCAAGTTTCGAGCAAACATCCATCCGAGGTTAATCTACCTTCGCACTCTTCGTTATCGCAGCTTCCGGACAAACAGCGCTTAAGCGACGGCAGAGACGACGATCATAAACGCGATAATAATTGCGACAAGCGAATGGTAATTTGCTCGTGCACCTTCATCCTTATCAAGGGAATAACAGGACGACAGCGCCTACTATCTCGGGCGGCGTTTCCGCGCGCAGAAACGATTCTTCGTTTCCACGCCGTTACACGTTGCATCTCGCGGCAGACAACGGGCGGGACAAAAACGCCGGTGCAGCAATCATCGCCGCACAAGAGAACCACGCGAAAATGGCACGTCCTACCTCCGCCAGCTTTGTTTCGAACCTTCGCCTTGAGTTTTAGTACCGACCGCTTGTCAAGGGCAAAGGAAAGAGCCACCGAGTCAGAAAAGTAGCTAGCTAAGACTACGAGGGAGAGACTGAAGAATGTTCTCGCTTTTATACAGGTTTTACACGTCAAAAAGAATAAATCTGTCACTTTGCTATGATAATTAATTGCGTATTGCTACATGTGACTAATGCGACAATTAATTAATATCTAATTACGAAGTTATAGAATAAAACTCTTTGTTTGTCATTTTAATCGCGATTATTTAAACGTAATTTCACGATCCATTAAATTCAAGATGACCTACATGATCTGTATGATTTCTATGATCTCACTGTAAAATATTCTGCAGATTACTCCAAACAAACGGAGTTACGTATCGATTTATTTTACCGCGGACGATCACTTTAATGGGGAATTATTTACCTGTCCACTTCTCTTCTACCGTGGACGACTCGTCGAGAGCGAACCCGTGTAAACTCGCCTTTAATGGAATAAGGAGGAACGATCCCGCTTCCTCTCACCGCCTCTCCTCGCGTTCTCTCTCCTCACCTTTCTCTTCGAGCGACCACGAGGGCGAAGCATTGTACTATCGATCGTTTTCTCGTTCCCGAGACACGGGCGAGCTCGAATCGCGGCACGACGTGAATTCGTGACTCTCGCGCGCGAGGATCGATCGATCTCGGCTCCAGAGGCACGCGGGTGGATAGGGGAGAAAAATCGATCGGAAGATCGCGACCGAAGGAACGAAGGAGCGAGCGAAAAGAGTGAGCGAGACGATCTAATAATAGGGCAGGCATGTACATTAACGTACTTCCGTGAGAGCGTCGTTAAGGGCGCCGAGAAACCGGAAAGTCGACAAAGACGAAAGGGGGGAAGAGATATGGTAAGAGGGCAAGGAAGGGCGTGAAGGAGAGGAGGCCCGAGAGTAAATTTAGACGAGCGCCTTCTGGTCGCGGCAGCTGTGGAAACGCGTCGATGAATCGACACTCTAAAAGCACGCCTCTAACGCAAACGAGACATCCGAATTTTCAACCCTTTCACGCGGATAAAATAAATCGAGTTTATTAATTTTCGTGATTAGAACGAAAATTTGTAAAGCGCTTTCTGTTTGCTTAGAAACAGTAATATACTTATTTCACGGTCTAAAAATTAGAATAATAAAAGTTATGTAAATCTGTAAACGGAAGAAAAACTAAAAATAATATTGGTTCAAAAATATATTTTCTATTTTCATCTTCTCGGAGTAAACTTGTTAAGACAGAGTGGCATAAATATATAATTTTCTTGAAATAGAAACTTCGCGGAATACGAAAGATTTAATAAATTTCATGGAAATTCAGCTGAAGGTATTTCTGCTGACATTATTATTCGCGAAAAAGATCGGAACAAAAGTTTATGCCACCGTTAAATATCATGAATACTTTATATCACGTTTTCACACTTCGAGGAGAGATCGCGAGCGAATACAGACGACACCGCTGAAATCACGCTTTTACAACTAGCGGCCGATATAATCGCATTCCATTTTCACTTGCGACAAGCGTTCGCTGAGTGCAACATCGACGCGAGTGCATAATAATCGCCTCACCTCCCGTTGCGAACAACCCTATCTGGCGGTAATTTCGCAGAATGAGGTGCATCATTATGGAGCGCGCGACGCAGCCGTGCGCATTGTATAATTCAATACAAGCTCCGAGTGCAAACTCCGAACGGCGTTCGCGAAGTTTCCAAATTACCGAGCCGACGGACGTGACGAGAGCAGAAGTGATTCAGATGAGAGCGACGCGCATGCGATGCGCATCGACGTTTGCAAAATGGAATTTTGCTAGAATCTATCAAACGCAAATTGCCCTAACACAGTTAAAACGCGAGAAAAAAATAATGATTTATTAACGGTTAGTTATATAATGTCTGAATAAAGATTATTTCTGTTAAATGCTTGCAATTTCTTGTCTTGTTCTATTGTAAAATATAATTTTAACATAATTCTATAGAGAATTGCAATTTTATCATTTTGATGTTAAAAAACACAGTGAAAATATTTATATTTATTAGTAATAATTGATGGAAAATTAATTTTTCTGTAACTGTACAATATCGAGAAGATTGAACTCGTCAAAGTTATAATTTCAAGAAGCTTTTACGAAACCACGATTTGTACTTGAGCCAAATTTCTTGTACATCGTCAAATCGATCTCGTTGAAAAGATTGGAAATTTATGTATCGCGTTTGAATCTTTCCATAATTCTTTCCATAAATCCTAAAACCGTACTGCAATAAATTTCTAACGAGATATTTCTGTTGCGTGAGGAACAGCACACAAGGCATAACCATTTTTAAGGGACGGTTCCTTATAGTTCAAATATTGTTGAAGTTAACAACTATAATTTCCTGATTTAAAAAAAATTTTATTCATTATAAAATCTTATTTTAATAATATATTACGAGAGAAAAACAAATAAATAAAGATAGTTAAACCAACTTAGCATATGAAATACAAGACGCAATAATTAATTCACAAAAAATTCTTTGGAATATATATAATTATAAATTCTAAATAACCCGAATTAAATTCAAACCTTTAAAATATACAATATTTAAATTTATATTCTTTTATTTATTTGAAAAGGTATGATGATTAATAAAATACACATTTAGATGCGATTTGTCGGAATGTTGATCGGACTTGGCGATTTTCCAAGCGTAAAGCTAGCGACAAGTTCATGAAGACGCATGGCAAATTATAACTCGCTTACCTAAATGACACGATTAAGGAAAAATATGGAAACAGTGCACGCGAATGCAGGGGGACGTGGAAAGCCGGGAAGCACGAAACAAGGGGGGGATACGTCAGCAGAAGTTATCGCGGCACGCGTGCGACGTGAAATTAATGTCCGGATCGCGTGCAGACCGCCGAAACACGAGGGTTGCACCTGCACGTCACAGTTCTAAAAAGCAGTGAAGGCACGCGCGCCGAACGAACGCCCTTTATTTCTTTATCTCCGTCGTCCTTTACAAGAACAACCGTGGTCATTTCTATCCTCGTGAAGCGCGAATTACGTCCTTACAACAATCAGCGATTTCCGAGCAAATTATCATCATGTTAGACAAACTAGTGCTTGGACGATAGCGGCGATAAATTAAATGGTCGCGAACAATATCCCCTGAGAAATGTTCTATAAATGTGCAGTTTTCAAATTCAACAAAATCTAAATTCTTCTCGCTGCGTCAAATTTAATGCCTAATTCCACAAGTAAACTTTCAGACAATAATTAGTTTTCATAAAAGTGTTCTCAATCTCTCGTTGCTCTTTTTTTGTGTCGCTTACTGACAAAGAGTGAAAAATTTTTTCCATGAATAGGATTTCTCTCAAAAGGGTAAGTATTCTTTTCAAAGGAAACCTTTTAATCTCGAACCCCGAAGAAATTAAAAACGCTACGACACTTCACGAAAAATCTCGTACTTCACGAGGGTAGTACACATATACGTTGCATGTCGGGTACGTTACCGAGGGTTGCAAACGTAAAGTGACTCTGGTGGCAGTACGGAGAGGGTGCGCGCAGATAAACCCTGTAAACATTCACGATAAAAGCGTCCCCCGGGAGAAAACCGGGCGGGAAAGACGAGTACCGCAAGATCCCCGTTGACAACAATATTGTCTCAAGATTTCGAGAAACAGCCGAAAGAAGAAGAGAAAGAAATCAGAGATTTTGTTATGCTCTGTGTAAACTCTTGTGGAGGATTCAGTCGAGTGAAATGAGAGAGTCGGCAAAGATGAGAGGGTCGAGTTTTGGGAATCCTTAATGCGGAAAATACTCAATTAATCCCTTAATCTCACAAGTAGGCCTTAATCAAGGGTTCGTCGAAAGAGGGTAGAGCATTACGCATGTCACGGAATAGAAAGATCAATAGACGATGGAAATAATGACGAATGTATATACATACATACATATACAGTATGCAGCATGTGTTGTGTTCACATCAGAAAAATATTTATCAAACTCGCTGATAAAAATTATCCATTCATAATTTACTGTTTAATATTCAACCGTGTACTATTTTTGCAAAAATGTTTTAATGTTATTTTCGACAAGCATTTAAAAAATTTTGATCGAGAATAAATTTATGTAACATATAAAACACGTGATACTAAAAATCGAAGCGCTACACAACGATTCAGGAATTATTAATGTACATTGAACTACGTGTGTGATGTATTTGATATGTTACACAATATAGAGAGGTAACATCGGGATGAAACAATAATCTGCTGTCGAAAATACAAGGAATCGTTGTATCGGCGATAGAGAATAACCGTCGCGTTTATCACCGCATGCAGCAGTTGTGCAATTTATCCGGTGTTTGCGTATTTCGTGTGTGCGTGCATGTGTCAGTGTGATTTACAATCCTGATAAAGTAATATTTGCAAACGCAGTGCATGATAAGAGCCAGAATCCCCATCGATACTGATCGCTCACTTTGTATATTCCAAGGTTTACACGACGCGATCATGACTCAAAATTGATTAACAAATAATTTTATTTAATCAATTAGCCTTAATCTTTCAGTTAACTTTTCTCATGAACTAAAAGAAAGAAAAGATCAAGAAAATTTAAGATCAAAATTAATATTAGTTTCTAAATCGCAACTATATATATATATATATCTAGAAATATGAATTACAAAATCTAAATAACTTAAATTTTCTTTTAAAGTAATAACGAAGATTTTGCAAACTTTTCCTAAAGATTAAATTGCCGTAAAGTGTAGCATCCGTCAAGTAAATATGTGAAAAATATGTATTCAATTATCATTTATATCCCATTTTTTTACTTATTTTACTTACAAAGATATCTAACCGTATATTAGACTCCTCAGTCAAAAAGCTTACCAGAAACGAAATGAGACTGTTAGAACCGCTTTAACAGTTATTTTTATTGGGCATTTTTTCTTTCTGTCTGGGTGCTGAACCGAACGCCGCGGAAAAGGGTGTGTACATCCCACACATGTATTCACACGTCATTCGCACATACATATACGTTACTTTTACACGGGCAAGCCAAATAGAGTTTCGTACAAATGCAGGTACACGAAACGTACTGAGTTTCACGCACAAAGAGCAACGCGGTACACGTATATATAGTATACGTGATATATATACGAAGCAAGAGAGCGAATTTCATACACACGTTAACGTTAACGTGTGTATGTGTGAGCACAAGTATTCGCAGTAAAAAGGCCTTTTCTCGTCTCCGCAGCCGAAGCATTTCGTTGCTAAAGAGCATCGTCGCAGAAAGAGTGAACTCTATTAATAGACGATGCACTTATATAGTATGTACGGTTTCGTGTACGAGAAACAAGCTAAGAGAAATGAGAAAAGTTACGGTCGAACATGAAGAAGTAAGTAATGTTAATATATGTTTTGATCCGCAAATGGTTTAAAATTACAAGACTGCAGCAAATTGAGCTTTGACAGTAGACATATGAGTAAGAATTTTTCAATTTCAATTCAAGAAAATTTTAATTCATAACATAATTGACAAAGTATTTAAGTCATAATATTCATAACACTAAAAATCATTTGCCAATATGTCAAAAAATCTAAAAAGAAAGATGTTCAATGTTATGACATCTTTCATAATTCTGGGAAGGGATGAGAATGCAACGAATGCGATGGAATTTTTTGATGAACTACGAATATTGGAGCATCGAGAAAAGCATGAAAAACGGAAAATGAAAGAGACGTTGCGAGAACTTCATCGATCGGCGGTAACTCAATATCCTTGAAAAGCGTACAATGCATCGTAATTGCGATGGGGGTCACGAACAAGGCCAATGACCGCGTACAATCCGCGTCGAAATGGTATTTTTGTAATTTTTTAAATTACATTTAAATAAAGGGTTACACATATAACATAAAACGTTTCGTGAAAAATTAAAAACTTCACAAGACTTCGTTAAAAAGACATGAGATAATTTCAGGACAACTTCAATGTAGTTAATTTAATAAAAATATAAAATAATTTAAATCCCGTATTTATAATTTGTATTATATTATTGTTGTTTGACTGACAATGAGTCTGAGTTTAAAAGCACCTGATAATGAAACACTCAGAAATTTCGTATCTGAGAAATCGCGGTTAAATAATCAATTTGATTTGAGATCAACTGAGAATCAAAATGATTCTTACGATTATTTACATATAATTTAAGAAATCAAGTAATAAATATTAATAAGTATAATTCATAGAATAATAGATTCAAATAAAATTCGCGCGTTATAAAGGTAGGTATAATTATATTATACAGTATAATTACACTATATAATAATTATATTGACATATTTTTTATTAGATAAATTAATTGAAACACGTCTAATACATTTTATCTATGTAAATATGTACAATAAAATTCTGTAAATCTATTATAATACAATTTCAATTATAATACAATTTGTCACTCATCAATTCGACGCGCAGCGAAATTGTAATGCAAACTATATTGAACTACAAAATATAAATATATCAAAATTCTAGCGAAATTTCAACATAATTAACATTTTGGAAGATAATTGTTGCACACGCACGATAATTATAAATCACTAACGCCAGATTAGCGCGATTCGCGATTCGTAGCCGGTTCACAAAAATTCCTAAAACGAGCTCTCCACACTCTATTCGCGATTCGTTCACTATTTGTATGGTGCAATACGAACCGATACTGACTGATTTGTGGTGATTTGTGCTCTTTGATCTCGTCGAAAAACTGTTCCGCTCGCGAATCGATACAAACGACAAACGCGGCGACGGATCCGCTTATGCGGCTCGCGAATTTCGAACGTCGAGTGAGTTACGAAGAGCGCATAATGTATAACTTTAATTCCACATATCAAATCACACATATCAAATACAGTAATAGTAATAAGAAATAATACAGTAAAATACTCACCCTGGTGGTTGCTCCGAGCTGCGTCTCTCACAAGCTTCCTCTTTCCTTCAGGTTCCTTCGTCGCACAAATTTCTTCACTCCACTCGCGAAAACGCACTTAATTACAACACGCACTCGTCCTAATCATCCGAATACGAGAATCGCGTGGCACTTTAACAGCACACCCGATGCTATGCACGTAATACGCACTTTACTGCGTTGCAAAATTCAGTATTAGGTGGAATTTGCGTATATTATAAACGCAATTCCGCAATACATATTACTGATAAACAGTAAATATACCGCAGCTGTGCGTTACTAAAATCATACGATTCGCTGTACGTTAAACCGAGCTCTCGAACTGAAAATAACGAGCGAATTATATTTCAACCGATGAGTAAATCGTAGCGCGGGGTGAGATCCATTTGAATTTAAGCAAAGAGATAATTATTCATAAGTATCGCGACGAAACAATAATTTACACTTGCTATTTTCCGTGTTACGAATGAATAATGTAAGTCCATTTGCCTCGAAAAACGATCATCACTTAGAAATGTTAATCGCGCGTATATTAATTATTAGTTAATCGTAAAAGATACGCACACTTTCCTCTTAA
>VBVR01005792.1:0-11348 GCA_011638315.1 Tetramorium parvispinum
ATATACATATTTTATAATATATGTATTTTATTGTGTGTATATACACACGCATACATTTATTAGAAGACACATTTACATCATTACTTCAATTAAATATAAATAAATTCGGAAAGCGAGTAAATTTCAATCCAAATTTTCCACTTGTTTGCGCTGGATTAACAAGGTTCTCTATTGGCAACGCCATTTTGCGGGCACAAGTCACGTGCACCAATCACGCGGACTCCAAAGTTGTCCGGTCTCTATCTTATAGGGTCTCTAACGATGTCCAGGCATTAATGACGCCGTGTGTATACATAGCACGGACATGAACCAAATTCATCGATAGTATCGAAAAGTGGATGTGATTCGTAGTTCCAATTCCTGAAAGTGGATGTGTGGCGCTACTGTACGGCCTAGCAAAAGCGTCCCAAGAAAATCGCCGTCATTGCGACTCTCATCCTTCTCTCTGCCAATGTTGTATTCTCATGAGAAACGAATGGTGGAGTTTTTCTTTATTTTTCTCCACCGCTGTGGAAACCTACTCGTTCTTTGGAGCACATATTCCTTTAGATCTATAAAAGTACACCAATCAGTCGCAAAAGCTCACCAAGCGCAGTAATTGGTGTACATTTTTAGATGTAAAGGAATATACCAATAAGATGCGAGAGCTCACTGAGCGCTCAGTGAGCGGCCGTGTGGCGTGCACCTGAATTGTTCTGAATGCACCCTTTCAATCATGTGCTGAATTTCTCGTATAAATAACAGTTTTTGGTTATGGCCTCATCTCCGAATTTTAATTTAAAAGAGCGATTAGATATTAGTTTCAAAGATACAGCGGCTCTAAATTCATTATGCCGAAATGTAGCTTCCGGTATGTATTTTATGAAAAAACTATGTTAAGACATTTTTTACGTATACGTGTAACGAAATTAAAGAACTAGAAACAAGAAAGAAAGAAACGAGAGAGAGAAATAGAGAGATACAAAAATTAAGCTTCTATGCTTAATTATAACTTTAGAGTTAAATAATTTATTTAGTTTTTTAAATTTTATTATTCTGCTTATCTAGGAAACGTGGTAATTTCAAGTTACACAAATTTATGTAAACTTTATTTACAAGGTGTCTGATAGTCAATAAAACCTTGGATAGATAGCACAGAGAATTCAAAAAGAATTCAATCTTATGTCATCAGCTCCGAATTCATTTTCAGATGCAAAAAGAAATCTTTTTCTGAACTTTTTAGAAAAGAATTCTTTTTGCATCTGAAAATGAATTCGGAGCTGATGACGTACGATTGAATTCTTTTTGAATTCTCTGTGCTATCTGGGTACATAGTTGTAAAAATCATAATTTGAAATTATGAGGAAGACATTAAAATATTTTGTTTCAGAAATAGAATTAGGTTCTATGAAACTTTTCACGTTTGTGGAGAACCTAGGTTCTTACATGACTGATCAAAATGTTCTTACAAGGGAGAAAGCAGTTACAGCTCTTTCTTCCGTTTTGTCACAGCTACCCCAAGATTATCTTACTGAACCAGAATTACATTTTATTATGACATTTTATTGCGATAGAATGAAAGAACATTATAGTATTATACCATCTGTATTAAGTGGTATTCAAGCAATTGTGAGCATATGTCTGCAAAAATTTTATCTCTTGCATTATTTTTATCTTTCACTGAATTCTCATAAATTTTTTTTTTAGGTGAACATGACTCATTTACCTCAAAACGCACCGTTGTCCTTATTAAGAGTTATGTTTCAACACATACCGTGTCAATCTCAGCTATTACCTGAACGTCGCAAGATATATTTTATATTTAAAAGTTTAATAGAAAACAGATCACATGATCTGAAATTGATGGGACCAGATTTAGTTTATGGCATTATCAGTTCTATAGATTGTGAAAGAGATCCGAATAATCTCATGTTGTTATTTAATATATTACCGCAATTCATGAAAGAATTTCCATTAGGTCATTTAACTGAAGAAATGTTTGAAGTTATGGCATGTTACTTTCCAGTTGATTTTAATCCTGTAATTATGTTATAAAATTTTTCTATCTTTTTTTTACATAATATTTATAACGTACAGATATGTTATTAATGTTTTACAGTCTGGCACGGAGGATATAAATGTATCGCGGGAAGATTTAGCAGAAAAATTATCGCCTTGCTTATGCGCTGTCCCAGAGTTTGCAGATTATTGCTTACCCCTTATAATTGATAAATCATACTCTACTCTTAGAGTTGCAAAACTTGATTCCTTAAATTTGTTACACGAAAGTGTTCAAACGTTTGGGCTGTCAAAAATAGAATCGTATCTACCAGATCTATGGACAATTTTAAAGAAAGAAATAATGCCAGGAAGAGACATCGAAATAAGAGACGCCGCATTACAAGCAATGACATCTTTAATTAAAGTTACATCAGTCAATGAAACTGTTTGTAAAAATTTTATTGACAAGATAATTGTTGATGTAAAATCATCGTTGTGTGATATGCAACTTAGTTTGTACAGACCTGCCCAGACGCTATTGGAAACAATAGCTACAATTAACAAGACGATATGCGTACAAATCTTGCATGCTGTAATACCTTTATGTATTGGACAATATTCTACAAAGAATTCATTAAACGACAAAATTGCATTGATAGAAACGTTAAATAGTTTTATGAAAATATGTTTAAATCATGATTTTTGTATCCAAGGTAAGTTGAATCAATGAAATTCTGATAATATCACATTTATTTTGCACCATTACTATTACTCATTGAACTGCAATAATACCAATATTTTGTATATATATTATACAAAATTATACATAAATTATATATAAATTATATTATATATAAATTATATTATATATAAATTATATTTGATCTAGGTGTTCCAGAATTATCATGGACAAATATACCTGAAATGTATTTAGGTAGCTTGACAGTAGAAAATATCGAACTAAAAAGTAAAATATTCCTTGGTTTAATAATTCAAAGGGCATATTTAAACTATGTACAGCGCTCTATATTATACGATGTGATTTGCAATGAAATTGAAACAGGATGTAACAAAATACAAAATATATGTCATACAATTATTATAGACTTTGCTACGTTATATCTTGAAGAGATATCAGTGTTAGTTGAAGAAAAATTGTTATTAAACGCAGGTAAGACTTAAATAGATATATAATTAATATAAACTCCCGTCAATACATAAAAGTATGAAATGTTTCAGATAAAATCGAAGTAGAATTACTGAAACGTAGGATAAAAGCTTTATTAGCAGTTGCAAAAATACGTGACCTAGGTTGTATAATACTCCCAAAGATTGTTACAATGTTAACAGACACCGTTAACACTGATATATGTGTCACAATTTTACTGAATATCCAGAAGCTAATTGCTTTAAAGAAATCTGATTACAATATATATCAATTTCTATATAAGGAATGTCATATTATTGATAAATTAGTTTCATATGAGACAAATGTTTTCGATCATAAAATGTTGATATCTAATATCTGCCAGTTAATTGTACGAAATCTTACAATCGAAGAGCAACGTGCTATTGTAGCAAAATATGCTGCGACTTTAAATACAAAAATTCCCGAAACTGATGTAACTGTAATGATGAATCTTTTCATTCCTTTACGGAAAGATATTAATTTGGACATAAATACTAATATGGTGGAAAATCTGTATAATCTAGCAACTAGTAATTGCAATCTGGATATAAGGCAAACAAGTTGTAAATTTCTATCTGTTTTATTAAATAAAATGGAAATGTCACAGCTTGATAGAACTGTATCTTATCTAGAGGACAAAATAAGTAATAATTTAAATACGGATAATGATGTTAAATTGAAGCAACACACAGTTAACTTTCAAATTTGGATGACTAAAGCACTTGTCATGAGAGGATACGCAAAATCTCAATGCTTTCTAGAGAATGTACGTGTAATAAATGTAATTATAATAATTTAACATTTGATTAGTGTAGAGAAATTAATATTTCCCATTTTTGTTTTTACAGCTTACGCAACTACTAACTCACAGTGAAATAGGTCAATTTATAGGTGAACAATATCAAATTTTAGTAAGTAAATACGAGGATATTTTGATAACGGAAAATTTCTGTGATGTGAAAATTTATTATAAACAAAGAGTGTTCGAATATTTGTTGCGACAAAATATCAATTTTACAAGCGCAGTAAGACAGAATTATCTTATTGCTTTGGTACATTTACTAGAACAAATGCCTGAGGAATTACTATTTTTGCATTTAACCGAAGTAAGTTTTCGTTAATTAGTGATAACATTCTCGCAGTGGAAATGATGTTTTGATTAATATATTGTATGTTGTCAGTTGGTACCGTTGTTGATCGAGTCTCTATCTCTTGGCAATGAACGTTTAGTTCTCTGGACATTGACGTCATTTAAACTTTTACTTGATACTAAACACGATATATTTTCTGATAACTTACAATGCGTTATACCGAGGCTTATGCAGTTATCAACGCATCGGATCATGGTACTTATTTAAATTGACCTCAATATTTTAAACTGTTATTTATATTACTATTTATATATTTATTTCATATTACTATGTAAATCTATATTTTGATATTAATAGGGTGTTAGAGTTGTGGCTCTAGAATGCCTAACGCATTATGCTGATTACCCCACTATTTTAATCAATCCATACAAGCAGACTGTATTAGACAAATTGGGAATAATAATCGATGACTGCAAACGTTTAGTTAGGAAGGCTGCAGTGGAAGCGAGACTACGATGGTATCTAGTGGGTGCATCTGGAGAACAGACGAAGGAATGAGCGATATCGCAGTTCGATTTTGAATGGATACGTCTAACACGATTTTATAAATATTTTTTGCCTTATATATATTTTGACAATTGTAAATTTCACATTACCGAATACTTATTAACATGTTATATCTATAAATTTGTATGCGATTGTTTTTATTTACGTATCTAATCCACAATATATTTTCCTGACAATGAGTATTTCCCAGGATTTCCTATGCCTGTCTATTCTAGACATCTTTTTTAATTAAATAAAGAATTGATTTCTCTGTAAATGGATTAAGACTTCTAACTAGCTTACATGTTCAGTGCAGCGCAGGCATGGCCGACGGTAAGAATGTACAAACATTTCATTTGTTTTAGGATATTAATTTACTTTTATTTAATTTAATTAAAATGTCAGTTACATACAAAATGTTCGAAAAAAATTATATGAACAGTTACTAAATAGAATATTTCATTTCTTTTTATTAAATATCTGTGTATTAAATGCGTTTGAAGCCGTGGCAAAGAATGGTGCGTATAAATATGACGACGGCACGAAATATATCGGCGATTGGAATCGCAGGGGATTGAAACACGGCGCTGGTTTATTAGTTCTTCCAAATGGAACGCGATACGACGGGGCGTTTCAAAATGGATTATGTTCCGGCTTGGGAGTTATGGTATTTTCTGACGGAGCAAAGTAAGTTACACTGTAAGTTTATCTCGAGATTACGCGTTTTGCTCAGAAATATCGTTGTATATATATGTCTACGAAACCATTCACATTCTCTTTTTCTTAGGTACGAGGGAGAATTTATGCAAGGATGGTTTCACGGCCACGGTGTGTTTTGGCGAGCTGACGGAATGAAATTTGAAGGGGAATTTCGTGGCGGTCGTGTCTGGGGCTTAGGTATATAATCAACTTGCGATAATTCATTATCAATTGTTTCATAATTGTGTAAATAAAATATGCAACAATTTTGGACCACATATCGTTTTTCAGTTATAATTTATTTATGAATTATATATAGGGTGCGTTCGGGGAGACGCTATTAGCGCTGTCAGCAAACAGTTTATCTTCATTACTCACTAAAAATGGAACAAAGATAGACTGATAGCACTAGTAGCGTCTCCCCGAACGCACTAATAGTTTTAAAAGCTTTTAACTTTTTCATAGGTTTAGTGACTTATGCTGATGGATCGCATGGATTTCCGAGGAATGAGGGTTTCTTTCAAGATTGCAGATTAGTAAGGCGACGACGTTGTCCTGATATAGTGCAGAAAGCGCAAAAAATTTCTATGATGGCACGTGCTCAGTGCAATTAAACGGAAATAAAATAAATTGTAGAAGTATACCTAATAAAAGGATATATATCTCTAATCTCTTCATTCACTGGCTCGTATTATCTGTTCTAATACCTATTATTTTAATAGAAATAAAAATAGAAAAACTCATACATAATATTTAGATAAATTTTATATCTTCGTCTTTCATATTATGTGTGATATGCATTTAAACTTTTCTCATATTATCCGCTCGCAAATAAAATTTTAACGTATATTAAATTCGTATTAAGAATAACATATATCCATACAAGATTGGTAAAAGAAATGCAGATTTATCTTTATTTATGTCAAATTAAGATACGAGTAATATCGGTGATACCAGTTTCCTGAATACAGAATGAAATATAATTGTAACGAGTTACGCCCGAAAAGAAAAAGTTTGAGAGGGAACACAAGGCTAGACTACTTTCCGCTGGGAGAGGCGTGGTCAAGCCGGATGTTCCAGTTTTGAAGACGAAAGTGCGGCACCAATCGATGTATAAAATTTGCACATGTAATGTTTTAGTATAACAATGTATGGAAATTTTAATCTTAGATTTAGAAACGATTAAATTGAAAGACGGGAAGTAAGTTCTCCATGTTGCTTTCTTCGTATATATATATTTCTTTTGCTTATACCTCATTTGCGCATTAAGAATATATAAGATTTTGATATATACGTATATATAAATAAAATTTAGTCTATAAAAGTTGTATAAAAAAATAAGAAAAGTGCAAAATTTAACATCTTAATATTTTTGATATCTTTAGAAATTCAGTGCATTCTCATTAGAGACGATGCATATAAAATACTACTGATTAAATAATGAATCTTAAAATTTATAAAATTTAAATAATTATCACAGATAAAGATAAATAGTTAATAAATTTTAAATATTTTCTCGCAAAATGTTTTATATACGTATAAGAAGAAAGATTTTGGGCACTTGTAAATCATCGGAAGGGCATACGCTCAACAGGGAGGCGTTCGGCAATGGCGCAATATTAAATACATCCTTGACACTAAATCCCACCATGGCGAGCAGGTGAATACCGAAAGATTTCGTGTGGTTCGTCGTTTGTCCGCCAAGTATAAAAGTACCGATTGTCACGGATTGTAGCATTCGTATTTCAGCTCAGACGTGATTAAAGTCATCGCAGCATCTTCCACGCATAGCACAATGGCAGCTAAGGTACGTACAATCAACTGAAGCCTTAAACAGTCAGGCTGGATCTCTTTTGCCTAATAATTTCTGCATTTCTGCGTTTAGCCAACTACGCGCCGTTGAATACTAGTCTTTTAAAACGCAGTCTCAAGCTAAAGTTAGAATAGTAATTTTATGAATTAAGATTGATAATCAATTTTAATTATTAGGCCAAAGAGATCCAGCCTGGCTGTTTAAGGCTTCCTATTATTATATGATTAAGGAATAAATTTGCGCTCTCAAAATTTCCAATAATTATCGAGAATTCTTAATTTCAGCTATTCGTAATGGTCTGTGTGTTTGCCGCGGCCAACGCTGGCTACATTGGAGTACCTTCCGCCCTGCAGTATCAGATCGCGCCGATAGCGCACGTTCAACCCCATGCCATTACGTCGACATCCGACAATATCCTACGCAGCCACGGTAATCTGGCGCAGGTGGCCACGCAAACCAAGACCATCGACACGCCATTCTCTAGCTCGAGCAAGACTGACATCCGCGTGACTAATCCGGCTGTCACCACCTACGCTCATTTTGCTCATCCAGCCCCGTTGACGTACACCGCAGCCGCTATACCGGCGGCCGTGCGCCCAGCTGCCCTCGGGGTCGCTTACTCGCCGGCCGTTGAGGTGTCTCACATGAGCTATAGCAACCCGATCGGAATCACCTATGCCTACTAAATTGATTACATCCATATCAAACGCGCGACTTTATATACACATATATATATATATATTTATTCGAACATCCTCGACACTATTAACTACTTTTGTATGTGGCAAATTAATGACACTACAATGTAAGTAGTTGCGCAATAAAAATCGTACATTTTTTCATTCGATATTCAAAGCTTGATTTTTTTCATCCCTCATACAGTCCATAAGTCTGTTTGTTTCTCGAGAAATCGTATAATAATTATTATGAATCCTAAGGAGATGATGTACGGCAGACGCTACTATCGCAACATGTCATTATATTATTTTATTTCAGGAAAAATTTAATTTATAATGGAAGCGCTGCAGGGATAAAATGCTTTCCGCATAGAGAGATAGAGATAACACTCAAGTTTTTATGTGTAGAATTTTATTTCATATTTTCTCCGCGGCGTTTATCAATAATTTATCAACAGTTTCAAGTGGAACGGGGCAAGAAACGTTTAACGAAAAGAGAAAACAATTTTGTGAATATTGACTTTAGGAAGAATTGCGTGATGCATCAACGAATTCTATGTACTCGACATTAAGGGCAAGATATAAATTCTAAGTCTGTGTAGTTGTTGGTGGGATGGTGCAGGTTTCTTATATCTCGTTCAACGTGAAAGAGATTTAGCCTAACTTAACACCTAATCCATTTCCACCCCATCCGGCTCCATTCCATCCACCGGCTCCATTCCATCCATTGGCTCCATTCCATCCACCGGCTCCATTCCATCCACCGGCTCCATTCCATCCACCGGCTCCATTCCATCCGCCGGCTCCTTTCCATCCGCCGGCTCCATTCCATCCGGCACCATTCCATCCGGCTCCATTCCATCCGGCACCATTCCATCCGGCTCCACCCCACGCGGCTATAACAGATCCAGCGAATGTTAGACTAGGTAGATAGAGAGAACAAAATAGAGAAAAATAGTTTTCGCATTATCAGTTATTCGCGAGACTACCGTTCGTGCATGCGATACACGCGGGTAGTTTCACCGGATGGTCCTGAAAAATCGCGGCGTTCAAGCGCGGAATGCGCGAACTTTAGAACTCTCTAAATGCTCTATATATGCTCGTATAATTCCATGCAATCCACGTGCTCTTTCAGCAATAAAAAATTGTCCGTACTTTTAGTAACAATGGGAGCGGGAGCGACGGCGATCGCAGGTGCAGCAATCAAGCCGGCGTATACATGTGTGATGGCCAAGAGGCCGAAGATCACCAGGAGCTGCAACATTTAATAATATTTATTTATTTTCATAAACTTTAAATTTCGGATTATGTTATTATGTTTTATTTACTCTAGAATATTAATTAATGTTGTTTATATAAATTTGTCTTGCTCGTAACATTACATATCCAGCCTCTCTCTCCCAAAATAAAAAATATTAGTTTGCATATATTGATAATCGTGTTTTGTCTTAAAATTAAAATGTTAATAATTATGCGGTATATAATATAAATTAGTAATCTTTTTTACAAATAATATAAATATTATAATCTATAATCTTAGTTTGAAGCTTCTCATTACTTAATTTTATCAATTTTCTACAAACTGATAAATTGCGTGAATTACGTAAATAATAATAATGTTGAATCGGTCGTGTTTGCTTAGAAGGAACTTACCTTGAACATGATGTCCTTTTTCTATTTCCCGTTGAGACACGAGGAACGAATTGACTGCTCTGTCTAAATCTAACAGCCTATTTATACACGTGCTGCAGCAAACCTGTCTAGTGTGCGTAGTGCATTTTTTCCCAAAAACTTCTCTAGTGTTGTACGCATGCTATGTTCATAGTGGTCAAGGTGTTATTGCATCACATAGTTGTATTCAATAACAAGATA
Organism: Tetramorium parvispinum; assembly: GCA_011638315.1. NCBI lineage: Eukaryota > Metazoa > Arthropoda > Insecta > Hymenoptera > Formicidae > Tetramorium > Tetramorium parvispinum. The sequence continues at coordinate 9,868 of VBVR01005792.1, forward strand.
TAATACTTTACATTATATCTTGTTAAGCTTTATTGAATATATTTTACGTCCTCGATGATCGATATTAATTAGCTCCTGTTTTCTCGCTGCAATCTGTGTCTCATTATGACGTCAGAAGCGAGAAATCTTTTGTGAATGTTTCTTTCTGCAATATTTATATACTATATACATGTATGTGTATGTATGTGTGTGCGTATCAAAATAAACAGCTTTTCTCAAACATTAACACACTTGCATAGTACAGATTGATCAAATATTTCTAGAATGCAAAATTTAAACTCAGACAGCACAAGATCTTCAAGACATGTCCTATGGACATTCTTGGAACAGAGGGACATCCTCGGAATGTTCTCGATGATGTTTTTGGAAGATTTGTACTATCTGGGTAATTGTAAGCGAATTAATTACGTATCTTTGAAAATTGAATTTCAATTCCGACTATAATCCCGATTGCTCGTCTGTAATTGATTTATTAGTTTACCATTCAAGTTGTACTGTTTATACTTTTTTAACACGCCGTTACTTTGAATGTAAAATTCTTTCGATCAGTGTATCAACCCAGCAAACACAATATTACATGTAACGTACATATTAGTTGTAATTTCCTACTCAACAATGTAATTATATAACATACGTAGGAAATTATAATTATAATATGTACGTTACAGGTAACATTGTGTTTGCTGGGAAACGATAGTTTGCATCACTTCCTGTAATCTATCGGAACACATACAATATTATGTAATTTTATTTTGAAGCGTAAAAAAGAGCGTGAAAGGTAAAGAATTCATAGATAGTATCCATTGCATTCAATGTAGCGATAAATTTGTGAATTCTATTTCAATTGGTAAATCTCGTGAGAGAGATAAAGTAAGTGTTAGCGATTCCCAACTGTTTATTATAGGTATGTACATAATATATGTACATATCATTGAAAGTATATGTATTGTAGGCATGTAACTCGATTTCCCATGTGTTACTTTTGAATTTATGCTAATCTGCAATAGTGCCGATGCATGTTTTGTGTTTCTCATTATAAATTGCAACACGGACTACAGTCTCTACCAATCTCCTTATCTCATTTATGATTGTCTGATGCAAGCTTACGTCAAGTTGCATCGGATCTGTCTCTTTATTGACGTATATTGTAGGGGCAACTTTTGTTTAGCTAATTTTTCCTTAGCTGTTGCTTGCAACATGTGCGGAAAAGCATTTAAGAGAAATGTACGTCGAATCGCGTCGAGTATTCTTTAAATTTCAAATTGTTTTTCAAAGTATATTTGCGCGACATTTTCAGAAATCCGGAAAATATCTTCTCTTACTGATAGTTATCGTGGATTCTTTCAGAAACACTGCTTGATAATAAAATTGCAAAATTTGATTATACGTGTCAAAGAACTGTTTAACATCGAAGAATATCTAATATCGTTCGCGAATACGTTTAAAAGATTAATTTCAAAAGATGAAGCTATATATATATA
>VBVR01005793.1:0-11346 GCA_011638315.1 Tetramorium parvispinum
ATTTAAAAACTATAACAGTTGTGAATTTTTAATGAAAATTACGTTTTCTTCAATTTTTTACTTCGATTTAAATTTATAAAAAATAAGTAAAATATAATACAACTTCTGCAATGGTAAGAATTCTTGTTAAAACTTTCACAAACATATTAGAATTTTTTTAGATTTTTATTTATTGTAGAACAGTGAAAAATCTACTCTGGACATAAAAGACCCTTGGTTGCAGACGGAGGGTGTAAAATTAAAGGTTGCAGACGGAGGGTTAAGAATATAAATACATAGAAATAAATGTACTTTAAAGAATAATAATTAAGTTTTTTTTATTATTAGTTGATAAGAAAGTGAAATTGCTTGAAATATTCTTATGTAATGATATGTAAGACTATCAGATAATATTTGCATCCAATTTTACTTCTTTTGGGATGACGTATGACTCCGTGCTAACGCGAGTGATTAGTAACGGAAGAGTCCTGGGCTCAAATCCCAATGGCTCCTCATCCCGTACATATCCATTTTTAATTCGAGTACCTACCGATCGAAGACTGACTCTTCTGCTTCTGGAGGAGAATCAGACTTCCATAATCAGCAGGCTAAAGAAGAAGCACAATGGACCTAATCTGATTATGAGTCTGAGTACCACAAATAAACCTCTCGCTGAGGATCGCCCTCCCCTTAGCATAATTATTATATTCTCTTAAATTCCGAGAGAAATTAACGCGTTGAACGCGTTACTAACGAACAAAACATTGCGCTATTATATTTCTATTATACATATATCGTATGCGGTCGAAGTGGAATATACATATGATGAACTAATGTACAGAGACCGGATCGCGGTGCCCTTTTCCCCACTTTACACGTATTATTTTTTTTTCATATTTTGAAACTTTTCATGATTTAATCGGACACAAATAAAATGAAATATATCTTTAAATGTGCTCAATTATGCGCTTGTAATCAATAAATGCTTTCTAGCTTCGACGTTCGAAACATAAATATGATATTAATAGATTAAGTTCAAAATAAGTATAATTTTTCACATGATGTAGCATTTTTTAAGAAATATAAGTTTTGCAAATTAATATAATTTTCAATAACCAACAATTTTCAAATTATTTTTAAATTATTTTTAAAAATTATCCATTGTAATAAGTAATACGCATCACAGGTTATACTCAGTCTCAATGGATTAATAATAGTTTCTAGATTGCAAATTGGAGAAACTAAATTTACGCATAAACAAAAAAAGCAACAAATTATTGAGGTAATTATTTGATTATATAAGAATTGTAATTTGATTACATTGCAAATAACTTCCGAACATGAGATACTTTCTTATTATAAAATATTTTAATGCTCCCACGTGTAGTTTGTTCAAATAATGGGAGAAACTTTCACTGTTTCATCAAGGATAGCCTCATGTCATTTAATATTCGATATCGTATTTTATTTACTAACGTTGACTGCAGAAATCCGAACTGGGGAATCCGCCATGTGATACGCATAGTTTAATAAAACTATCGCGACTCAGAGACTATAATAAGCTTTCATTGCGAACGAGCTCAATATATTCGTAACTGCGCTCGATGGAAATCTTCAAATAGGCGTTACGATATCTGAAAGTTTCACCATAGCTTCCAGGAGGATGAGCTTTATCGACCAAGCAATCTAAACGCCAGTATCGCCGTGGATAAATTTCAACTTTCCTCGAAAGCAGAAATGAAAATTACGCGCGGTAAACGTAATCCTCCTACAGATGCGAAGGACTGATAAGACTGCGCGCAATTTAACTCATTAGTCTGAAACAATCACCGCCGAATAGACAGTTTTATATTTTTGCAGTGGCAACTTGCAAGTTCCGTTCTCCCGTTAAATATCCCGCAATTAAGCCCGCTCGGTTCATTGTCGGCGCGAAAGCTATTTCTTTTCCTCCTCACGAGCCCGATAAACAAACACCTTCTCGGGTTTTATAGATAGCGACTCGAAGGAGATGCTCCGGAAAGGATTATGATTAGAGATAAGCAAAAACTTTAGACTTGGAACGATCTCGATTTGCATCGACAATAAGAAGCAATTATCTTTAGAACAATGGGAAGCCATCCTGTAACAGAATATTCTTCATGGAGCTTGTAGTGCACTCTACACTTATTAATAGCGCCGTAACGGGAACTACCGGGCGTATGAAAGCAACTGCACACGCAGCCGCGAATCATTCTGGGATGATGGGCAAGAGAGAGGGTTTTCTTCCTCTTTCTTTTCCAAGGCACTCTGCGCATCTCGTCTGGCATTCCGGCCTAACAAACTCCGGTATATCGGTACGATGCGGGCCGCACGCTGTAAGCGCAAATATAACTGCACACTTTACATACATACATATATATATATATATATACACGTATACATATGTGCTTCTTCGTATATAGAACTACGATGCACAGGCATCGCGACCGGGACGCGGCCATGCCTACATGTACACTAACGGCTTTTCTTTGTTCGGATCTTCGCCCACGTAAAATTTGTGACGTCTCGCGCAAGGACAATGGAATCTCATAACGCTCGTGGACAAGGCGAGCATATCGAGATGATACATTATTCGATGCCAAATGAGACATTCGCAAACAAGAAATTTGCCGTAATGAATCGTTCGTCCGATCGTTCGCGAATAATGCCGAAGTAACGAATTATACGGGGGGTGGGGGGGGGTGGGGCAGCAATTTGCATGATATTTGACGACACGTGAATTATGGAGCCGTACGGCTCTTTTGTGCGAAGTAGTTACTTCCACGCGGCAGCGTCACGCTTAAGCGATCGCCTGGAAATTTCATTCGTAAACGTATATACGCGTGCTACGGCGCGATGTAATGAAATATGCTTTCCCGATATTCCAATATTGCCGAGGAATAATTTATTTCCTTACGAGTGCCCGGCGCGTAATACGGATAATGACAAAAATCCACTATAAGACGCCGAACAATTCTTTTTTCCCCGTCTAAATCCAGGAAGAAAACGTAAACACGAATTATATTAAAGAAGCGCAATTCTGGTCGTGATATTTTACATTTCGATTTATATGAGAAAGTTTTTCTCCTTGGATTCTGAAGATAGATTCACATAGATAGGTACAATACTCGTAATATCTGTATCGTCGATATCAATCAAGAGCCACCCAGTACGCCCGAAGCAGATCCGCCTCAGACCTCGTGTCCGAATGAAAAAGGATTTCGTGACCATGGCCCACTTCAGCCTGGGACTCGGAAAGCCCCTCGTTCCATTAGACGCGAAAATTCCCAGAAAATGTTTCGATTTCAGATAGCGTTTCCTTCGAGATAGTGGATATCGGTATCGCTTTGCCCGGCGTTTCACCGATGTGCCAGACGATCCGTGCTAGGCCAAGACTGCGTAGAATGGTGCGCGGGGGATACGATAGGGAGGAGGGGACGGGAGGACATTTGGGAACGAGGTAACGTTGTGAAGGCACAGCCTCGGAGGAACAGACGAGCGCACTCAGCAAGGGATAGGTACCAAGCTGTCTCTGATCTGACACGACGAGATTACCGTCGAAAGAGGAAAAACGCGTACGCCCTTCCAGAAAAGAATGAATGGCAAAAATAGACTCCGCAGCTCCTACCTACGTCGGACGAGCTGAAACGTGGAGGGTAAATTACGAGGTACATACACGAGCGCACGTACCTGCACGATAGATTACGCGTGGACACATTATCCGTTGCAGAATATGCGCATAAATATGCATGAACGAACGTGCGGAGGATTTAATCCGAACTACCGAAAGAAAGATGACGCGTGCGACACAAGGTAATCGCTGGACGGGACGTCGTTTGAATTTCGAGAAACGATACATCTTTCCATGAAGTCTCGTGTCGCTTTTAATAGTGTTAACATCGGGCAGGTAATCGATAAATATATATATAATTTTTGACACTTTTATGTGTGTGTGTGTATGTATATACAGTACCGGCCAAAAGTATATCACCTTTAGGATTTTTAAACATAACTTGTTTCAAAGTATATATGAGTATATATTTCAAATCATTACATGTTTTGATAATAGATACAGCTTACCGAACGAGGAACTATTCATCAAATAATAAAAAAATAATTACTATAAAATGTTGAATCCATTCGATTCACCTAAATGAAAAATATGCTCGAAAATCCTAAAGGTGATATATTTTTGGCCGGTACTGTATATATATATATATATACACACACACACAAACACATAAAAGTGTCAAAAATTATATATAATAATAAAATGCGGATTATTGCGTTTCGTGTAAGTAACGAAATACGTGTAGGAAATTATATTTATATTATAATGATTTTGATTAAAACTAATTAAATCTATGACTGAGTCCGTTACCGTTACTAATTAATTTCTCATTATGTTATTTTCATCAAATTTCCGTTCCGAAACGGTGCTATTAATAGTCTCGCTGCGAATTATATTATAGCGACATGTACCTTTAACAATAGAATTATACAGTGAGTATAATTCGAGAGAGGTACTTCTTTATCGATTTGAAAATTGGAATGTAATCATAAGATGAGAACAAAGCACGATGTATAATATGAAAAGAATATATGAAAATATATAAAAGCGTCGCTAAATTGTTTAATTAAAATGATAATGTTAATTCGTTCAAAATTGTCTTGATTAAACTCAGTAAATTGTGCGATATCAGCGATATTAAGTTTTTTCCCCACGCGTGCGTAAGAATACGCGCGCAGCAATTATGTCGCGTCGAATTTTACTTCTTTCTATTAACGTGCAATAACGAGCGGCAAAAAGAAAGCTTTGACCATTACAATAGCACGGGTATATTCATAGGTGTGCACGTGCCTCTAACAGAAGCTACGTATGTAGAGGATTACTTTTTATTGAAACCGTACCGGACGTGAGCTCACCGCGTGCACGCGGCATAGCGTGCAATGCGATATTTTACACGAAGTCTCGGGCACGGAATTTTATTTTCCCGTTATTATAGCTAATACGTAAACTCATTTCCCCAGCTGTGTATTAAATTAATGTTTAATATCATACAACGCGATGTATCGCATTATCCCTTGCAACGCAAACAATGGAGTCCTATATTCTATATTACAGATCTTCAATTTTCATTACCTTACTAGCTCTTCGATGAAAAAAAAAACAAGTATATCCTCTATGTATATTAGATGATGGTGGGTTTACGTGCACGTCAAGTTGTCGTCGTAACGCTCGATTCGATAATCTGCAGCGATACAACAGCAGATAGCCTAGTATAAATTTTTAATTAGACAAAATGCTGCTGTCACCATCACGTCACTTTACCTCTAAACCGCGCCATCGTTTTGCCGAATCATCTGGCACCTTTCGCTATCGGAAACTATTCTCTTTCTGCGGTTCCATTCGCCGCAACAAGCTTTAATCTGCTTAGCCGCATTCAGACTACGTGGGAAACTGCACTCGTGTAACTAGATTGTGAAATCTAGTGTGTCCCTAAAATCGAGGCCGTGTTCCTGTCCCGGTGAGCTATAGCACCCTGTCCGCCCACGACGTGTCTACAATCCTGCGCTACAGATTTAAATAGTTTGCGCGCCACGTGCATCGTCGTATTTTACGTTTTTCCTTTCTCCGAGATTCCTGTAACTTCACGCCGAAACGAAGCCTGTTTACTCGCTCGAAATCTTCATTAAAATACGTTTAATCAACGTAATGCAATTAAAATCGCGCCGTTATTAATTATCACATTTGTAGGCAATTTCAATTGCATAAACGATTTTGACACAATATGCAGTTAGAAATCAATTATAGTAGAAAATGTTTCTGCATTATCATGTTTTAGCGACAAAATAGGAGATATTCATTGTCATTTACAAATTGTCACTGACAATAATTCACAATAATGTGAATGTGTAAAAAGAAAATAAAAATATGATCAATAAATATGTTCTCTACACAAGACTGTTTGAATTTGTCATTTGACTGTTCGCATATTTCTAAAAGAAAGAGGTCGCCTTGATATGGTATCAGAGATATTCCAGTAAATGTTCGCGATAAATGCGATTCGATTTCACTGGAGATCTGTTATAGAAACTTCCTCATTCATGTGAGTCGAAAGCAAATGTGATATGCCTCGAAACATGCATGCTCCATTATTGGATGCATTAGTAATAATGAGAGAACATATGAAATTGGTTAAATAAACTATAGAAAATAGAAAGGAATCCAAATATATCTCTATATAATGTCTAGAATACATTTAACTTCGTAAAAATAAAAGATTGTTAAATAAATTGGATTATAGATTATTAAATAAAGGTTTTTAATAGAATAATATTATATATTATGATATAATATATATATATGAAATAATATGATATAATATATATATTATTTATTGATTTCAATGACAAATGGGATAATCCTGAGAAATTTTTGTTATTACGAAAATATAATGCAATATCCGAGAATATTGTGCAGTTCTCGATAACTTGTATATTAGAAAATAATATTACGAAACATGTCGTCTGTCGGTGATGAAATACCAATCTTGCCACGACTCGCTGATTCAGAACGTTGAACTGGTAAAAGTGGTGCAAACGTTTCACGGATGAGATCTACCAGTACACACGCGGGATCCCGACAAGCTTTAAAACTCGACTCAGCCCGGTCCAATCACCGATCGTTATTTCCTCTAGGGCTCGACACAGTAGATACATTCTCAACGACTAATCCAACGTCAATCACGTATCGATTTCTCGCCGACGTGGAAGCATGCCCGGTAACTCGATTGACGAAAATGCTTGAGATGAATAGTGCGATATGCGAAGTCTTAACTTATCTGTGTTGTTATCCGCAAATTTGCATAAATATTGCAAGACACGTTTCTCAAAGAATATGAAGATAATTCTATATTAATAGATACTATAACAAGAAGCTGTTTTTTGGAATTTCTTCAAAAATATGTGAAAATTCTGAATGTGCGTACGAGTCTTTAGAAATTATGCATACATTATATATACATATGATAAAGTTTCTAATACGTGTTAGAATTTTCCTTTTAGACTTGCAGGAATCTTTTGGCTATTATGACGTATATTTCTATATTTATTCTTATAATATTGTTCGCCATTATAGTTTTCGCTTCGCGAGCACGTCGGTCTTTCGGCCGAATGCAGTTTTTGCAGAAACACAAGCACAATGTTGGCAACCTAAGAAGAACATAATACCGAACGCGGCTTATCCGAATGCTGATAGAGCTCGGAAGGGAATCCTTCGTAAGCGCGGCCATACGTAGGCTTACCGCGGCTTACAAGAATACCTCCCTCTGTTGCAGTCTCCCGTCTCGCGAATTTCGCGAAACTTAAGAGGCTATCATACGAAAGGCGGAAAAGTATTTTGCTACATCACATTAGACAGAATGTATCCTAACTTTCGCAAAATAATGGTAACGTCGGCAGATGGACGACGTGTATTTAGTAGACATTAAATGAATTAAGCAAAATATAAAGCACAACTCAATATATAAATGCTTCGTGCACGATTAATAGAATTCATTTTTGTCGGAGTCTCGCGCACAGTTTCTGAGTTAACGAAGTCGACTTCGAGGCACTCGATACGTCTCGTTCGACTCATGAAACCTGCACTGCCGCGAAACTTACGGAAGAACAGCAAACATTCGTAAACTCAACAACTTTTTACGCTATGTATTTATACCTCTCTTGATCTTTTAATCTAAATGTCTATATCGAGTCGTATACTCTTCCTGTAACTTTAAACACGTTACAAGCTTGAATCAAATAAATTTCAATGGAAAGCAGAAAAAATTTTAAAATAATTTATATAATTCGATCAATAACTTGTGCAGCTCTTAATACTTGCATGTTGCAGAATTTGAACACAGTATTTTATTTATTCGTAAGTGTACTGAATCAGCGCGACCAGTAATGTTACTAGATAATAAAAGAATATAGCGTATATGATGTGTATATATAATATATATTTGCACGCATTATTTCAATATATAATAATATGTAATCTTGACATGTGCGTTAATCGCCTTATACTCATTTTAAATGGGAAACTCGCGACATCCCAAGTTAACAATCTATTAGCAGAGGTCACGCTGCATCGCGCATGCTTCACGAGTTGCACAATGCGGAAACTGACGCAAGACTGCGTTATATTCCGGCGATTTGTTACGTACAATTTTCGCAGAAAAGCACGTTACGAACCGTACATGATTTATTTCTACAATAGAATATATTATTAATACGATTTCTCTCAGTAATGGATTTAGGAAAGTCATTTTATTCGAAACAAAACCAAATTTATTTTAGATGAAAGTTTAGCCCGGAATGGAATATGGTATTAATGCTGGTTGCGTGTACCGTTGCTGTTCTCTTTGAAACAGGAGAACATACATAAGAGAAGCGGGAATCTCTTCGTCAAACCGCTATAGTTCATTACGGTTAGTATGAATCTATGTTGACGCTGGTATCGTGCGAAGTGAGACGTGCAGCAGATATGAACTCCGGTACAACGATGACACGACGAGGCATACGTCTTCTCGTGAATTCATCGCGCCACGCGCGACAAGATTAATGACCGGAAAGAGTGTGGGTCGTGCGAATTCACACTCGATAAAATTTGCAACGCCCCGCCGTCCCATTTGTACGACATTCACTCTCTCTTTGCCTTCCTCTCCTTCTCTCCCCCTCCCCCCTCTCTCCCTCACCCTCTGAAAATATAACACGCTCAGAGTTCTCCTGTAAATATGCGTATTGGAAATGTCCTCCCACACATCCAGCGTCTGCGTCCGTTCCATTTCAACCGAAGAATCGACGCGGGCGCGCGTCGGGACGCCTCGTGCAAATCGCAAATTTGAAAGCACTTTTCCGACGGCACATAGATATGGCCGCGTATGTATTTCCGCGTCACCCCCATTTACGTGTGACTACTGCGACGCGCGGTGCTTCTCAAGATTTGCGGCAAACGGCAGCGAGAAGATGAACCCAGCTTTATGCGGCGTTATATCGATAAATTTCTGCGCCGGGAATGTGATTGAAATTTTACGCTTAATACAACGGTCTGGAGAAAGCACGTGTGAAATTCTGTATTGATTATTAATTTTTCCAACTACGCCACAGGCGTTACCTTTTCAGCATATATTGTCATGATAATAGGAACTGAAATTAATTGCAAAATTCGCTGTCGTCCGTGTTACGCCTGTTATGTAAATTTATTGCTTTCATATCAAACAATTTATTTCTTTAATCTTTTGCGATTATAAGCTAGATTGCTAGAATATATCCATCTAACTCGAACTTTCCAAATGATAATTGAAAAGGGACAATACATTCTTCAATTATTAAGTTTGTAATTATCCTAGAAAAAAATCGCAGACGTACGCTTTCTAGGATAGGATCTGGAGTATAGATGCTATTGCGGTAGCAATGAAATTGCTTGTGACCATCGTGCGGAGGATAATTGCTGGAGATGTTGCGTGCATGGAGATCCATACATGATTCGAAAACTTGCTTTCAAACTGTTATATGCAATGTATTAAGTATGCTGCCATATAATCCAGGAAGTTATGAAAGTTCGTGCAAGATCGGGCTATCGTTCGATGATTCAACCGTACCTTTATGTGAATACCAACGCATTTCAAGTTAAATGGCGCTACTAACAAAATAGTTTGCACCTTATTCGGCACGAGTCTCGATGCCTGCACAATCCTCTCAAGTTATCATCCATACTGCCGAGGAAACTTTTTAACGGCTCATGGAACTCTGCTTCGAGCTTTCATGCGAAATCTAATAGCTCTAACATATAATCGAGCTAGTTCTAGACATGTGCAGAAGACAATATCCAAGCTTGAGTTGTAGCCGATTATTACTACTATTAAGTAGATGGAGTTACTACACTGCAGTTACTACAAGTGTGCTCATTTGTATTCAAAAGAATTTAATTATTTTTTTAAAAAATCGATGAGATTAATTTTTAAGTCGAAATATCCAAGAAAATGTTTAGTATATCTTCATCGCCAAAACATTTTTTTTTTAATTTTTGTCAAATTAATGGCGTTTCGTTTGTTTTTAATGTTCATAATGTGGTCAGAATCAGTACGCCGGTAGCAATCCAATCATTCTATTAGAGAATAATAATACATGCATATATTGCTATAGATAGACCTGCCGGCAGTTCTCCGTCAATTCGTTTGTGAAAGCTTCCAACATCGAACAAAGGACATCGTTTTGCGAAAGCACTCGATAACGGACAAAGGATCCCACGAATAGCATAGATATCGAATGAATGGATACACTGCGAATTGTTATGCACTATATGCCGCGATTGAAGTGTAATCGTACATAAATTAAGATAATCGACGGACATGCGACTTATGCATGAACCGCGTTTCCCCGTCACATAATTATATAAGCAACAAGACAAAATAATAATTTATATGTCTTAAAATAAACGAAGCAGAATCCAACGTAAAGTGTCCACCGCGATAAAATTATGGGTCAATATCGTCGCATTATAGCATGAAAATAGAAGAAATCATTGAAACCTAAGGATAGATCTTCCATTAAAGAAAATTACCATATGATAGGTACCATCAAGGCAATATATACCCTCAAATATCCAGCATTCATTTCATCTTATCTTATTTCCAATAGAGGACTCTTTCTGCTTTTCTCACGTCACCCCGAGATTAAATGTAAAAGAGGGTGGATCCCGTATACTCTTTATTTGCACTCCGCGCATTACTCTAGGTTGCAGAGCGGCGGATTCATGCGATCAAATATGGGATATTTGCGCCTTCGAGTGCGGATATTCGCTTTGATTTCACGTTATCGACGTCAGCTCATCGATCCGTGAATTCATTTGCTCGTAAAGATTTTATTATTCCGTCGAGCCGCGCGAGAAACGATAAAAAGGTTTTTTCCTTTACGGGATTTAGTGGCGTCCCTTTTCTGTCTCTGATGATGTATTATAACTTCGATGAAAAACTAAAATGAAAAACCGCACCGGTATCGAATTCAGATATTATAATTGTTCTTTTTAATATACATCTATCTTAATCTTGCCATAAATCGAATTATAGTTAGAAGAGATACAGGGGGATATATGTATAAGAGATATATCCATAATCAGTTAAGTAAAAGCTTTTAAACAACTTATAAATTCACATAAATAAAAGATATTTTAGTATCTTTAAAAATATATGATTTAAATGTACCGTGTTTGTAATTATTTTTATTATAAAATGGATTTTTCACATATATTAGTTTACATAATTAAACTTATACATTATATTATATTATATTTTTATTACATAT
>VBVR01005794.1:0-11343 GCA_011638315.1 Tetramorium parvispinum
TACATATCTTTGTAAGCTATCGTAATTGCTAACTGATGGCATCGATTAACAATGATTTAAAGATTTTAATTCATGCAAATTATGCAATCACGAAAGAAAACAATATGCGCATATGATCGTTCCTCCTCGATAAGAATTTAAAAATGCAACAGCAGTAATTTGATTCGCGATTCTCGCGGATTCATTCGTTCGTAATCATCGTTATCACTATCGTTATCACTATCATATGAAATCGAAAGTTTATTCAAATTATCAAGAGAAAACATTCTCAAAAGGGGACAACGCTCTAACAAAAGGAGTTGCAGACTACGTTGCAACAGATCCGAACATAACCTCCCTGAAAAAAAAAATTGCGCGCGACGAAGGGGGCCCGGGTACCCCGTCGTTGTCGCGACGTCGCCGGACGTCAGCTACGGATCATCTGTGGTCGATCATCGTCACGCCTGGCACATGACAATCGCGCGCGCGTGCACGAGATAGAGGCCGGCGAGCGGCACGCGATCGCTGCTAGGAAAGAGTGTTGTGATTCAGGGACTCACCGCTGTGCCCGGTGTTGCTCGACGATTGGCCCATCGTCGTCGTTGTCAGTCCGGCGGCGGCGGCAGCAGACAATTGCGTCGGGTCGTAGGGCGGCGGTGCTCGGGGGTGGACGCGGGTTCACGTGAAAAAGCGGTCGCATGGGCGCGCGTGAAACGAACACATCTTTCGCGTCGAGGACGACGACAAGGAGGACGACGGCGACGACGACGACGACGGCGGCGACGGCGGCGGAGGATCGCTGTCAGTCACGGTACATGGTGCATCCGCGGTGTCGCTACGCGGCGGCGAGGTGGCTAGGCGACGAGGCGGACGACCGCACTCGCACCGTTGCGCTGTCGGCAGTCTCGCTGTCGGCCACGGCGCGAGGTGATTGGCCCGGCGACGGTGGCGCGCACGCGCGCCAATTAGCGCGCCGCTTTGAATGCGCCGCGCCACGCCGCACGCGGCGACAAAGGCCGGTGCGCGGCGCGCGTGCGGTGCCGCAGGGCCGAAATTGATTCCTTCCCCGTCTCCCGATGCGGTGCAGGTGTGCGCCACGCCGGATGCTGGCCGCGTTTTTCCACGGCGCGCCGCATCCCGATGCGAGGATCCTCTGGATTTTCACTGCCGATGTTATCGATTTTTATCGCGTGCGTCTTCCTACGTTGACAAAACCGATGTGTGAGGAGCTTTTAATCATGTCCGTACTGAACGTTAGATATTTAATTGAAATTTTTGTAATATAAATATAATTTTGTAACAATATTAATATGATATCGTTAAATGCTATTGTTATGCTATTGGATCGTATTGGATGTTGTATTTAGAATATATATTTTATTTAAAAAATTAAGAAAAAGTAATATATATATATTGGAAACTACAATTAATTGTGGCCTTATTACAATAAACTACAATAATTTAATTTTACTACGATAGATTACCTAATAAACCTAATCTTACCGGAAAGGGATGGAAACATATGAAATGCCTAATTCCTCTTGGCATCTTGGAGTCATCATGGTCTAGCACGACAAACCATAAAAATGTAACGGAATAAATAAACAAGGAATCACGAATCTACGTCGGTATATATTTTTTCACACTATCACATCCATTGTAAATCCTAACTGCACCCACTATTCGCGTGTCACACGTATGTACATGTCCCAGGGTAGGACCATGCGAGGAGCGTTCAGGATGGCGTATAATAATAAAAGACCGGGTCGAGCCCGACTTGGCGGCATATCCTCGCACAGTCACTGGACAACAGATAAGGGCCTATTGATCCTCGCCGTCGGTGACGACGTCGGAGCTCGACTGGAGTCCATCGATCACCCTTAAATCTCTGGCGAGATCAAGGTATATACGACGGCGAGCCGTGGATCGCCTTGGCAACCGGGTGTCAAAACACTGCGTTTATAGCGTCAACAGGGCGTGATCGGGCGAACCAGTCCCTCGGTGTTCCGTGGATCATTCTACCCTACGACGACGACCACGACGACAATGCTGAACGATCGGGGAACGATTGAGATGGTCGCCGGCGCGGGATCCGCTCGCCCGGCCGGATCGTTCGGGATGTAGAAGCTGACGTCGATGCAAGAGTGCGATTCCATCCAGGAACAAACGCCTCTGGATCACCGAAGCATGAACGTAGGGAATCCCCGAATCGTTTGCCTCGCCCTCACCGTCCTCGCCATCTTCCAAAGAGGTAGATGATTGGGTGCGGAGGTAATCGCGATCCTTCTCGATATCGAGATTAGATGCAAAGGGTGAATCTCACGCGAGCAAGATCGATAAACCGGATTGCACACTTTACTCTCGAGAACAAGTCGTTAACTCGCAATGTGTATAGTTTGTGCTGTTTTATTACTGGGTCATCCCATAAATAATGCGATTTTTAGAGATATTTTTGAGATGAGACGAAAAAGTTCGACGGTTTAATCCAAACTATATTTTCTACTACTATTTACAACTTTATTCTATCCTAATTAAAAATTTTCAATTCTCTGATGATAAGAACCTTTCAAGGGTCATCTTTTGAGCTAAAGAATAACTCAAACATCCTTTTATACCACATTATTTATAAGATGACCCAATAAAAATAGCTCGCTTTGATGCCGCTCAAGCTTCGAGATCGCCCTGGCGATCGTCAAGGTCTTTCCTCGATATAAAACTTTACACTTGTCTTTCATCCCTGATATTTCGTATCTGGAACAAAACATCCGAGTAAACGATCGATGCTCCAAATGCGAGAGATGTTAGGCTGCCATTTTATTTTATTTATCGCACCGCCTCACGATCAATCACGAGTACAAATTGTACTTATATTTCGCAGGATGGGCCATCGATTGTTACAAATGTGTCTCAATCGATGGCGACAATAAACCCTGCGACGATCCCTTTCACAACAATGGGAGTTCTCTCTTGGAATCGCCCTGCTACGGGGGTCGGAAAGGCCGGGATGGCCTCTTCCCAGCGACCGCTTGCCTCAAGATTGCCGGCATATATGGTAAATTATATTATTTTCACTCATTTTTCCACATCTTCATTATGTCGAAATCGGCCATGAGAATTTAACATTAAGTATATGAAACTGTATCTTATTCGACGGTTCAGATGAATCCGGTGTGAGCCTGATGGTGAGAGGCTGCGCGTTGGATAGCGGAACCCTAACAACGGACTCCGAGATTATCAGAATGTCCCACTGCGGTGGTTTCTACTTCGATGACAAGTAAGCCAAACTCATACCGACAGGAACCGCAGAAAGGGAAACCGAAGAATAAAAATTTATCATTTTCAAACATTCACCTCACAGATATGTGCGCGGATGTGTGCAGTCCTGCAGCGATGCGGACGCGTGCAACGCGTCGTCGAGGAATCTCGCGTCGCTGATTGTCCTCGTGATGCCGATACTCGCGGGACTCGCGTGATCACCGTTTCGCAATATGAGGGCAATCCGGAGAAGATGGACGGTGGCATTGAGAGATTACAACAGCGAGCCTGTAGTGGATATTAACAACGATTTTTGTTATTAAAAGCTTACAATGTGCATCAAGCTGACCACATAGTGTGAATATACTGCCAGATTACTTTATAAGTTATAGTCTCTCATTATCGTCAAGCAATTCACGCGCCATTTTACTCTAGTTATCACTGGCTATCACTGTACGATACGTTGATTATAATTACAGCTTGATAGCAATAAAGTATATATTGAAATTGTTAAATGGTTAAACAGATCCGCTTCTTTATCTTTCATACTTCTGTTAAATTCGTAATGTCGTTAATTAATTTAACTAAAACGATGGAATAACAACATGTTTACTACATGTTTTGTGTAAAAATAATAATTTCGACACACATGATACTTGAAAATAACAAAATATTTATTTTACTTGATTTAAGGAATTGGTTTAAATTGGATATTTAATATTTAACCGTGTATAAAGTATGCGGGCAATTTCAGATAGCGCTCCGTTGCTTTTTGTTTCGTTCAAATTAATGAACCTATTTTTCTTGGTTATTTCGGACGATCGACGTAACTACTTCAGTTTCGATTTGTGAAATTTCTATCGCAAAGTAAATTTTAACAGCAATGACCGATCATGACAAGTCGAATGTCCAACGTCTCCGATCAATTCGTAAAACTCTTGTGGCGAGTCGCCTGTTGGCTCTGGGAGACCGTCAAGCTCATCCTGATAGTCATATTCGACTGCTTAGCGAGACTAATTGAATTGATACTCGTGATAATGAAATTAATGTTTCAGGTGACGATCCGCTCATATAATAATTAAATATATTGCGAATAAGATTAGTCTGTGTAAACTGTCGATTTGAAACAAAGATTAAAGAAGAATTCTTTTCAAACTAAAATTAGAGACGCGTTTTCTGCTTCGAAAATCAAAAGAACCTTAATTAAAATTCAAAATGCGTTTCAAGTGATTAGAAATATGCAATAAAAAGATATATATTTATATAATGGATATATTTCCTTCTTGAAGAAAAACGGAGAAAAATTTCATGCGAAACAGGAACTGACTGGATTTTTAGGTGATCTGCTTCGTCAGGGACTTATGTATCGATGCGATGCAAACATTTGCCAATGTTTTCCGAGGGATCGTTAACATTATTAGCAATATCAGCTGCGACGATGTCGAAGACTTCGCCTCCGCCTGCCTCGTCGTTGTTTTGTGCACCGGGGCCGTTAAGATGTTCATGGATCTTCTCAAGAGGGTACATGTAAAATATCTCGCGATAATTATTATTGTCAACAATGGCCGGCGATTCGCACCCGATAATCCGAAGGGTTAAGAGTCGCTCGCGAATTAGTCAACAACCGCGTTTATCAGCCTTGAACTCTACAGAAAACGTGTAAAAAAATTATTGGCTTTATATCTCAAAGTATTCAAATTTTAAACTCTAAGTTTCGGAGAATAATCTTATATCCAGTTTTACCTTTCAATCGCGACCAAAACGGGACTCCTTGCATTTAAAAAATAAAAAAAAGAGATTTTTTTCAAGTTATCTTGTTCATGATTTAAAAATTTTATTATCAATTAAAAATTTTTTTATAATATGGAATATGTCCCGTTCTGGTCAAACTGTTTCTCATTGCTATCACTATTGAGCGACCGCCTGCAAATGTGGTACCCTGCTTTTTAGAACTGTCGAACAAGGCCAAGTGCAGGTACTTTAAATCGTTCGTGCGCGTGTCTCGCAAGGAATATCGCTGCCGTGTGACATGGAAGGCTACGGTGCAAAAACCAGGTAAACTACTTCATAGACTACTCTTGCGACATTGCGATCGCGACTTAGAAATGCGTGGTCGCATGATGCGTTATCTGGTTTTTGATCCGACAAAGCGTCGCGTTAAACCTTCCTTTAACGGCTCTGTTAATTATTTATGTTAAAATTGTTTACGCGTAAATGTAAAAACTCACCCAACGGCGAGATTGTTTCATCATGAGAGTCGTCGAAATGCAGTTGTAGAGGTATTACTGTAATCATCGTATATGAAAAGTAGGACTGCCACCGTAATTCCAAATATCAAAATTTGTATCGCGAACTTTCCACTCTCTTATATCAAAATAACTGTTCGCATTCAACGCGTTGATATGTGCAAATAAATTCAATGTCATATCGATACTTTAGAATCCTCACACGAAGCTACTCAACGTGTTTGGGCAACGAGTGACGCAGAGCGGCAATAACAACAATCCGATGGCGAGAAGTCACGGTCAGGATATGTGTCCTCCAGAGAGAAAGACATGCAGAAGAGCAAAGCAACGAAATAATAGGCGATATCGATCAACGTCACAAAAGAATAATTGATATAGTCACATAAGATTTCCTTTGTGAAATACAGATTATTTACATAAACGTTTATTATCTGTAACAATGTGTAAGGCGCATATCAAATTTCATCGTAAAATAGCATATAATTTATGTCGTCCTATATACACAGTAAAGTATACATTAAAAAATTGCAACATTTTTTTACATACCATCTTTGCATAGACAACAATATTGTCAATTTAAATAATTTGACAAATATTGTAGAAATTTTTCGTTTATATATAACCAGACATTAATATCTCTCTAAAAGAGATATTGAAATATTTGTATGTAAAAAAATATATCGTTTTTTTTTCAAAATCTGGGAACGTGCGCGAATTTCTACTTTCGTACATTGATCGACGGTTCAAATCTCTTAAACGTAAGATAACATTTATAAATTATAAAAGCTTATACTAGAGAGTCATGGAAAACGTCGTAGTTATAAATAAAAAGATTCGCTGTAACGAGGCTCGATAATACTTTCATTGTCCTAACTTTAGCTTATATATATGAATCGAAGATGTGAAGAACGCTCTTTTCGTAGATTGCATCGTTTTAATCATTGATGATGGTGATGACTAAATTATGTTCCGGCCAAGAAAATGTCTTTGGCAATTGGATCTGTAAGGAGATATGTTAAGACATATGACATATAATCTCTCAACATTAACAATAGGATTGAAGATATTTCTGGATTCATGCGAAATAACTGTACGTAATTGAATGTACGCTATACGCTATCGTTTTACTAATTTCGAAGCAATCTCGCACATTATTACCTTGTCTGGTGCGTTCAGAACTTGGAACTCTTCAGCCATCTTCTCAGACAGCTCTTCCGAAAGGAGCACCTGCAACCATGGTCCTTGAACGACATATGGCTTCTCTTTAGACACGAAAGTGCCTGTAACCGATGGTGCGACTATCGTAACAGCTGAATGAGACAGTATAGATTTGAACGTGAAATGCCTTCCGTGCATCACACGGCCCCTGCAATATTAATATTATATTATTCATTGGACGTCGTCGCTGCAGAGTTGCCGCCGGAACTTTGTTTCTATCATGACTAACTTTATCGCTAGCGGCAATAATGAGCCAGCCTCGAGGTTGAACGTTAGGTGTAATCCAGACAGAACTCTAATACTATTTTCGTCAGAAACATTGGCATCCTGTTGCTCACACGGTGATAATCTCTCCGTTTTCACAATGGGCTTCACATCTTCGTCATCGTCAGAATCGTCCCTTTTCTCCCTGTATCTTTCCACGCTTCTGTCGTTTGTTATTTGCACCCACCTGTATACATATGACTAGTTTTAAATTCAAATTCCATTGACATTCAATCTGTTTCTATCGATCAGTTGTCATCACTTACCAACATTTGGCGGACACGCCACTCGTGTTCGACCCGTCCCTTTCGATGCCGCATTGTATCTTTTCCGCTATGGTGGGATCATCTTCCATAGCGGAATGCATCCTTCTTATATCTGTGACCAACCATGGACCACAACCCCTGGCGCTTCTCAGCAAATTAACCACACCCAGGCCATTCCAATGTTGAGCTGCCTGCAATTCCTCAGAAGTAACGCCAACAATTTGAACGAACGAGACCTATTTCAACAAAAAATAACATAACAATGACCCATTTAAAGTACATATTCATTTTTTATACTTAATTTGTGATTTAAATGCAATCGCCAAATTAGAGTTTTATTTATTTGATGTAAGAAATTTTAAGAAATCTGAGAAGAAAATAAAATCGTAATATTATGAATACGGGTTCATTGTACATACGTCGCCATGGGGCGTCGAGATCGACGTCGGAAGCTGCGGGTCCTGTCCCATTAAAATCTGAGTGATACAACCGTTTCCGCCGTCCAGCGAAGCGTGCCAAGAGACATGGTCGCCCGGCATCAGCGTGTTCCCAGAATTGAAAACATATTTGGCCAATTGCTGCATCACGTTTGCCGGCCACGTGGGCGGCGTCGTTTCGCCCCTCTCACGAGCGAGGCGGAAGGTCAACTCGAATCCAAACCCGCTGGGACGGCCTGGACCAGGTTTGGGATGCAATCTGCCGTCGCCGTGTAAATCGGACAATCCTAAACTGCATTTAAACAAACAGGCTGTTGTAAAATAAATCTCTGTACATTTTTCTTATTGTAGTCTACTTGTACTTTATGGTTCTTCTTATGTCTTTCCTTTTAAAGATAATTTCTATGATACAGGAAGGAAAAAAGTGCGTTACATTAAATAGCGGCGGTTTAAGGAAACATTAAAAAGATATTCTATGTAAGAGAGAAAAGAGAGTTTCACAGCGATATCTCACAAAAAAAGTACGTAAACTTTTCGTCAATGGCAAAGTATAATTAGCCGGCGCAGACGAAAAAGGGGAAGTCCGGCGCTTCTATTTCCGACTCTCCGCGCTTTAAACGACTTTGTTCCTTCTGCACCCCACACGCTCTCTATATATAGAGAAGTGCGGTGTAGTATTAGGACAGCTGTCTGAAATTGAAGAAGCGAGGGTTCGCCGGCGCGAAGAAAAAAAAGGGAAAGAAACCGCACCCTTTGGCGGAAGATCATTCGTCATTCCGCACACAGATTCCAATGAAACGTCGTAATGAAACGGTAGCGCCAACATATCGCGCATCTGCCATAGTTCGTATTCCACTTGAACTCAACGAACGTGCGAGTCTTAAATTATATCCCATATTTAATACAAGCACGTCTCAAACAACACATTTAAATCCACTTGCTTACCTACACACTTACATATACACACACTGTTTCAAGCTCACGCATAAACATATGCTCACCCTTTGCATACTATTCACATATCTGTCATGTGTGTAGATATTTTTATATTAATTTTTTATGCTAAAGACTAAGTTAAGTCAAAATGTTTACTTTTTATACTTCTATTCCTCAGTGATTATATTAATACAACATTCTAGTGACTTGATTAGCTGATCCATTATTTTCATTAATTTAGATATTTTTATATTATATTATATTATATTTTTGTATTATTTGTATTCTTTCTCTTTATCATTTTTCTTTTTCTAATTTCTTTTATCATTTCTATATTAATTTAGTTTCTATTTTTGTAACAAATTTTGCTGTAATCAGTATATTTTAGTTTCAAATAAATAGCGATATCTATTTTTCTAAATCAACGTGTGACGAAATTAAAAATATATAAAAACTTTCTGACCAATTTAATTGCTCGTTTCTTGAGGTTTGAAAAAAACTGAAGCACGAAATTGTTTACTCCAGTTCTTTAGATTCAAGAAGAGTCGCATAGTTTAATGTAAGATGCAATCTCTTGCATAAAGCTTTTACTTGACACATTAGTGCAAATATTTTTACCTGACGTAATGCCAATGGGCAGGTACTCCGAGCTCGGGATATCCCGAATTGGCGTACATGCTGATGTAGTCCAGAGGATCAGGTCCTCCTAACCTAAAGGGAAAATTCAAGTCAGCTGACAGGATATCCGGTTTTGCATATGTAAAAGGGGAAGCTAAATATAGTCATCTAATCGTCTTTTCTCGCGCGGGAGGAATGGAAAACCCGAGTCCCTACCGATGCTTCAGAGAACCTTTCGTATAACGGTAAACGACTTCAATGCATTGGCTTGACAAGAACATTGTTATTCGTAAAAAATCTGCAATTACTTCCACGTGATAATCAGAAAGCAATAATTGCTACATTAATTAAATAAAACGAGATTAATACAATTAATAGGCTAATCTCGCTAGAAGACGTCAAAAGACGTATGTACAAAATTAATTAATTAATCGAATATGTCCAATGGAACCAAGCCAAGTATCCGAGCCACCTGCGACCCTTGAAAACTGCACGGTCTCCCGACATTCCTCGGCGAGAACACGCGGCGTCGTCGCCGTTGTCGAATCCTCACCAATATTTGACGACCGCCGTGACTGTCAGCGGATTGCTCTGGTCCGGATAGATCTGCTTGCAGAGGCTGTGCAGGGCGTCCAAGCCTGGAGCCCGTGGCGACGGCGGTGGTGGCGGCGGCGGCGGCAGCGGGATCTGGGCCGGCTGCCCCGGTAGGAAACACCTCGAAAACTCCTCGCGCTCGCGCATATTCGCGCCGTACATAAAACCCCGGTGGCGCACGCCGAATATACGCGCCTTTGTTTACTCGCAACGAGACACACGCAACGGTAACAGCACTAAGGTAAGGTTAAGGTAAAAAATTGGTTCCCAGTTCCTAGACAATACGGAACTGATACGACCATCAAATCAAAGATTAAAAAGGTGATACAAAAACTTAAAGTTGCATCAGCAACTCTTTCAAAAAATATCTTTGGGACGAAACACGTCCGAACACGTTCGCTACCAGTTCGCGACTTGGTAACAGCACTGACAAACAAAAGCGCGATACGTCTCTGACGCCTGTAACCTCGAGATGACGGCGCACGCAGCACTCCCTACAGACATTAAAAGATACTACACAGCTGGTGGCTGGATCCCTGTTTGGAGCAATTCAATTCCAATTGATTTATGCCCACTTTTATCAATGTAGATTACCTTTAATCTTGGTTTTTACTTACTTTTTATCTTCCCTGGTGAAAATAAAATTTGGAGCGTAAGTCGGATGTAAAGGGCTTCTCTCGCTTCTCTTGTTCTTTTTTTAAAGATAATTTCTGTGATATATCTTGAAAAAATGTACTGTATTAAACATACTTTTTTCAATTTCTTCAAAAAGTATTATTTTATGAATATGTATGTATATACATCAGTGATAATGAATGGCCTTTTTTTCTAATTTAAAGATAACTTCGACATTCAAATATCAAAATAACTTTACTTTTAATAAGTTAGTCAATTGACCAGATTCAATTCATAAAATCTTTTCGATTCTATCCCACTTTTGCTGCTGACTTTTAGTTCTATCTCGTTTGTAAAGAAATGTCTCGATTATCATGCATACAAACCAAAACACATGGGAACGATGAAACAAAACTTGTAATGCCATCTTGTGGAAGTTCCGAATACTGTCTGTGCACTGTAGTCGAAAAAAAAATTATAATAACATGTACCCAATCAGCAGACGATACTTTTTAAATGTTTTTCAAATATTTATTTTTTATTATTTTTACATTTATTACTCTTTTCAATGCAAATAATATTTATTAAATATTTACTAAACATTTATTTTACATTCATTGCTTATTTCAAATAATAAATTAAATAAATAGTTATAAAACGTTTATTTAATGTTAATTTAATAGTTGTAATACATTAATTCTTAATTTAGAATACAAATGTAAAAAAAATATTTAGGTAATGTTTATTTAAAGTTTTATATAATATTTATTTTACTTTAATAAATCATTTTAAATGATGTTTGAAGAAACATTTATTTTATAATTACATAATATTTATGTACTTCCTTTTTCACGCCGCTAGGAGTCGCAAGGATTATTCGTTTTCTCGTAATTAAAGTTCGTTTCGGAAACTATA
>VBVR01005795.1:0-11344 GCA_011638315.1 Tetramorium parvispinum
AGTAATAGTGATATGCCTTGCCTTATATTCTTTTAACAGGTTATATAGAATAAGAATCAGGATCGAACCAAGAATTTGTAATTGGTATCAATTATTACGGCACGCGTGCACGAATTAACCACGCACAAGTACGATAGCACTGTACTGAGCAAAAACTTAATCCTGCGAAATAACACTTTACATTAACGACTTATCAATAGAAAACTTGGATTTTAGTTCTAAAAAAGTGGTCTATTCGCCCAGATGGCGCAGAAATACGTATTCAATTTCTGATATGGCAGTGTCCATACCTTGTTCCCGGTCGCGGCTGTGTCTTTAGCCGCCGAGGCTTCGCTCGCTCACGCTATGAAACGATTTAAAAATGTGGGCGCACCGCGTCCTTGATCCCCGCCTGACGGGTGATCGGTCAGGCGGTGGCCGACTGGTCTTCGCCGGCCAGTTCGTAACGATGCACGAGGTGCATCGTTACAGATATGTAATAATAAATATTAAAGAAAAAATGAAAAATAATAATTAGTTTATTATTTATAGTATTAATATGGGGTGTAATTTACATTCTACGCGCCTTCTTACGTTTTAAATTTTGACGTGCCCACTGGAGGGTTAATATTTACGACATGATCATGTTATAGGCACTATAGTTTAAAAAAAATACAAAATCAATTTCCATGTGTAAGGACTAACCTTAATGTCAATCCTTCGCTTTTGATAGAAGAGTCAACGCCACTGATACATCTGACAACTGTCAATAAATTGAGTACTGAGTACGCCACAGATACAAGTAATAGGCAGCACATATAAACACCTGATACCAGGCAAATGATATCCAAAACGTGTAATATAGGAATCTGAAACATAAAGTATTTTGTGTTAAGTATAATTATTGGGAAGTACGAAAGGCGAAAGAAATGCTACAAAGTACGAATATACCTTTAATATAGTTAATAATAGTGTCTTCGTATTACTTAATATTTTTAAAAGATTGAAGAAAATAAATAACTAAGAAAGCTCGACAGTCACAACACGATTATGTTACACGTGCATTACGATTTAGAAGAAAACAAATAATTCTAAGGATAATTTCTATGTGTAAAGCAATTACTTGAATGTCGATCCTTTGATAGATAGAAGAGTCAATGCCACTGATACATCTGACAACTGTCAATATATTGAGAACTGAGTACGCCACAGATACAAGTAATAGGCAGCACATATAAACACCTGATACAGGGCAAATGATATCCAAAACGTGTAATATAGATGTTGTAATGAGTTTAATCTTAACATTGTAAGTTTCACGTTATGTATCTATTTCTTAGTTCCTTTTTTAGTTCAGTCAGATGGAGCTATGATCCTATCTAAGTTTCTTTATTATTTTTCGCACTCTATGTACTTTATTTTTCTACGTTCGTTAGCTAAAAAGAAGCGCGATTACTGTAACGCATGATTCGTGCTGAAGCCACGGTAGAGAGCGGACGTCCCTTTTCTCTGTCCTTTTTAGTGCGCATCAACCGCCGCGTCGCGATACGATTTGAGATAGTTTGGAATTCGCGAGTGTCTATAAGGCGAATATATAATATCTGTTGTTGTGAAAGGAACGTTAATTATCGTCCTCGTTAGTGAGTGTCGTGAAATATGCAGGAGGCGCCTGCCTCCTGCCCCGCACCTTCTTTAGTGCTGGCTGAAGATGCCGCGTATACAGCCTCGGAAGTGACTAATAATAAAAACAATGAGTCTGGTTTTTTCTTGAGGCCTTCTTTATGCCTGTCGCCTTCAAGTGACGCAGCCAAATCACTGTTGATGCTCTACGGCAAAGAGAGCGGTAAGTCTCATGCTTGTATAATGCCGCAAAAAAATAAAAAAAGGGGTAAACGGACGGCTGGACAGTCCCGAAGGGAGGTCAACGGGCACGATAATCGTGCCAATTCTGATCGCGATTCGTTGTCTGACATATCGAATTCAAAAGATTCATGCGTGTCTACGGATTTTTATTCGCCGCGTTTGCGTTCGCGCACGCGTTCGCGTTCGCGCACACGCTCGCGCTCGCGCTCGCCTTCTAGTTTGGCGGAGGGAACGACCCCGGACTTCACAGGTTTTGAAAACTCCCCCCGTTCTGAAACGATAAATATTAATCCCGCGAATAATCGCCAAGAAAATACGGTAAAAATTAATATTAGAGACAATGCTACCTCCCCCAAGTTTTTTTGCGGACCGACGAGGCAGGGCAAGCCCGTCCTACAACTACGTAAGTCGAGTTAGTAAACATTCTGGTTTCCTCGAATGATAACAGAGGAACGGTTACGGACGAGTTTCAACTTGTAACAGGTAAAATAAAAAAACGAAAAGCCGCGGATTTTCTAAAAGAAGAGACAACTAAGAACCGACAAAATAAAGAAACGGTGGCGTCTTCCAATGAACTGTCTCAGTCTCCTCTTAGTTAAAAAATAAAACCGCCGGGCAATAAATACCGTGATGGTGACCAATCACCATATATTGTTTATGTGAGTGCGGTTGAGGGAGGAGGCGCCCCCCCCCGCATCCGCTGGCTATTAGCAGGATTATTTTTAAATCGCACAGCGCGGAAATTCGTAACATAAAAAAAATTGGGCGGTCAAAGGTTTCGGTAGAATTCGCCAATTATAAAGCGGTCAATACGTTCGTGAATAGCTCAATATTGAAGGAAAAAAATCGCTCTGCGATAATCCCAGCTTTTCGAGTTGTTAGAACAGGTATTATTAAAGATGTGCCAACAGATTTCACTTCGGAAGATCTCGTTGCCTCAATAGATTCACCAGTAAAAATTACTTCTGTCACAAGACTAAATCGCAAGGTGCAAGATGAGCAGGGAACTCGT
The DNA here is from genome assembly GCA_011638315.1 of Tetramorium parvispinum. Lineage (NCBI taxonomy): Eukaryota > Metazoa > Arthropoda > Insecta > Hymenoptera > Formicidae > Tetramorium > Tetramorium parvispinum. Next base: position 2,855 of record VBVR01005795.1, read on the forward strand.
TTTATTCCCTCTCGCACGGTACTCTTGAAATTTGAAGGACAGATATTGCCTAAAGCGGTGTCGATTTTTTAAATTTGACACCTTGTTTTCTCATACATTCCAAGGATACAAATTTGCTATTCGTGCTTCAGATTTGAGCATATAGGTATCAATTGTCGCGGGAAAGCTCGTTGCAACCGTTGCGGAGAACAAAGGCATACCAATGCGGGAGAATGTGACCGCGCCTCTCTTCCTCCAATATGTATTAACTGTAGGGGAAATCACTTTCCAACGAATTCTAAGTGTCCTGAATTTATAAAACAAAAACAAATTCAAATTCTCGCTTTTGAAGAAAATATTCCAATGAATGAAGCGCGAATACGCAGGGAGGGGGAGGTGATATACGTGGGGAGGGAAGAGGTGATGGCTGGGGCCGAACCTCGCCCTCCGTACCCTCCCCCCTAATATGTTCGAATTGTAATCATGCCTTTGTTCAAGGAAATTTCAACCAAGTTAACAACTCCAGAGAATCATCGCGATTCAAAAATCACTATGTCTCCCCTCCCCGATCGGGAGTGGGTGAAAATTATAATAATAATAATAATAATGAGGCGGAGACTCGTAACAATAGAGGTTCACATGAGACGTTTTATCCACGAAGTGAGAGATCTACTCGCGTTAATCCTTCTGCATCTCAGTTTCGTCAGCATCCTACGGATGAGCAAATATTTATCAATAATTTCAGTCAGCTCCTCGCTTCGGCTATCAGCTCGCTTCTTCCTTCGCTTGCGAATTCTTCTCTGGCTGAAGGCCTTCGCAGTTTTTTCAACACAATGCAGCAGATGGTTTATTAATTTTGTAATGGCATTTAAATTTGAAATCAGAATCGTATACATTCAGTTTAAAATTAAAAATAGTTATCAAGTCAATAGCGATCGAATTATTTTTAAAACTAAAATCAATACCATGTCCTATACAAAATCTAATAAATCATCCACACGTATAATGTACTGGAATTGTAGGGGTGCGTTATCTAAAAAACCTGACATCGAGAAGATCGCTGAAACCACAGATAACCTGATACTGGTAGAAACATGTGTCACACAAACACATGATTTTCGTATAAGTGGTTACTGTTCGCGAAATATTCAACGTATTTTCGGTCGGACTACGTTCGCTTGGCGTGCGCGTGGATGCGCGCATAATTCGCGACGACCCGAGGGGTGGCAGCACCTCTCGGATCATGAATATTCATCGTAGAGCCCCACGCGTTGCGCTGCTGGCGGATTTCGCTTCCGGCTTCCTTCTTCTTGTTCGGGCTTTGGTATAGTACAGACGTACATTTGTCAGTGTTCTGACTTTCAAGGCAGTAATTAGCGAGTGATCGCATGTGATTTAGTGCTCAATATCTAGTGTTAGTGATCGCGAGTGCATCTCAAAACATTTGATATTGCACAGACTCCCTGTGCCTTCGGATACAGCCTCGCGGTGTTCGCCTAGTGCGCATCACCGTCACGTGCTCGTGGCCTCGCGGATCGCTTTTGGTTATTACACTTCAACATGAAGTGTCGGAATACGCCTCATCATAGCGCTCACATTGTCAAGTCTCGCTCATCGTCGTTATCATCAATGGGACTTTGTGTCATATACGTGTCGCCGCGAGAACCGGCATTACAACCGGCGTAGCACGTGAGAGCGAATAACGGCCACTCGGCATGCGCGGCTATCCTGCCGACGTGGTTGCCTCTGTACACGCGGCCGAACGCTTAATGCTTCTAGTCAATAAGATCTGTGATTTAGCGAAGTAATAAGATTTTGAAACAGGTTACAATTCGATTCGCTTACATCACGTTCTTGGAGGCCCTAATGGAGGCCTAATGGTATTCATCAAGGAGGACATTTATTTTATTCAGGAGGATTCGTCGTTGATAGATGACCCCTCAATTGAAATTATTATATTTCGGATCACTTCGGAGACAGGAAGCGTACAGATCGCCGGGATATATAGACATCCAAATCTTTCTACCAATGCGGACACCTACGACAAAATCTTTTCGATACTAAATAAATCCAATCAATATCTCCTAATCGGAGATCTCAACGCTCATCATCCACTATGGGGATCTAGGCGTTCTAATTCGGCGGGGACAATCCTTTTTTCAAGACTGGAAACACAAAACAGTGTCGTCCTCAATTCAGAGTTTCCTACTCCTACATATTTTTCTCCTCCTCCGAGGATTCCCTCGGTATTGGACTTAGTTATCGCGTCGGCGACCATCTTACCTGTTTGCATAATGGAGGTTGGAAAAGATCCAATGGGTAGCGATCACCTCCCGGTGACTGTAGCGTTATCACTTAGCATTGAAACAATCAATGCATTCTCCTACAAAATTAAAGTACCAGATAAATGTATGAGACAGTTTATATACTCTCTAGGTAGGATGGAGGATTTGATTACTTCTGGGGTTGAGGGTATCTCTGAAAATGATCCAGTAGCTCAGTATGATTATTTTATTGAGTCAATCCTTGAAGTAGCAAAACAGTTTGATTACTTCTGGGGTTGAGGGTATCTCTGAAAATGATCCAGTAGTTCAGTATGATTATTTTATTGAGTCAATCCTTGAAGTAGCAAGACAGTTTGCACCTTCCTCTGTATGTAAAGTACAGGAAGAATCTCCTTCTTCTTCTTCTTCTTCTTCTCGAATTCATTTAAGACTGTCTGCTCAGAGTCATAAGGGGAATAAAAAACGGAAAACTCGTCCGGCGGCGCCGTGGTGGAACGAGAGGTGTCAAGAAGCGATTGAGTGTAGAAGAGAAGCTGCGCGTGAATTTCGCAGAAATCCCTCGAGACTCAATTTTGATTCGTACAATCTAGAGAGACAACAATGTAGAAAAATACTCAGAGCCTCTAAAACTCAAAGCTGGAGAACCTACTGTGAATCTTTAGGTCCTTTTACTCTAACAGGAAAAATCTGGAAGCAAATCCGGAATTTTAAAAACCGAAAGTTGGCTTCAAAGTTCGAATCTTCGAAACCATATAGCAATAGCATTGAATGCGATCCAGATATAAATCAGGTAATTGATAGAATTTGTAGCCCTTCCTGCTCCCCAAAGGTCAGTTTCAGTTCTACAAATAATAACTTAATAACTTTAGAGTGGTTAGATAACCCATTTGAGCAAGAAGAATTGAAGACGGCTTTAAAAATGGTCAGACTACAATCTAGTCCAGGACTGGACGCAGTAGATTACCGAATAATAAATGCCCTACTAGATTCTTTATTATCACTGTTATTAAAGATCATTAACAATCTTTTCAGCAATGCTTTATTTCCACAATCGTGGAGACACTCTCTAGTCTTTCTTATCCCCAAAACGGGTAGTAAAGGATTTAGGCCTATTGCGCTTACGTCATATATATTAAAAATAGTAGAAAGAATGATCCTGCTCAGGATTCAGTGGTATTTAGAAGCAGAATGTAAACTCATAGATTTTCAATACGGCTTCAGGAGATCACGATCGTGTACTGACAGTCTTTCTAATTTTTCAGCCGATATTTACAAGGGCTTCCTTCAGAATAAGGACACAGTAGTACTTTTCATTGATGTGAAGAGCGCTTTCGATAATGTGCAGCCAGTTATACTCATTCAAGAATTAAAAAATCTTAATTTTCCAGACAAAATACTCTACTTTGTTTGGAATTTAGTTTCGGAGAGGAAGGTGCAATTTGTTATACATGGACAAATTACGGAATCCAGAATTTCACGTAAGGGTACCTTGCAGGGATCGGTTCTCAGTCCTATGCTCTTTAATATTTACTTACGCAGAATTAGAACATCGGTGCCTACTCAGGTTGAAATCCTTCAATTCGCAGATATAGTCATCTATCATAGCTTATGACCGGAAAGCTGCTGCTAGGATACTACAAAGGGCACTACATTCAATGGCCCGTTATCTTGCAGAACAGGGGCTTGAGATCTCCCCTAATAAAACGCAATATATGGTATTTTCGAGATGTCTCGCACCGCAGGAGAATCTCAGCATTAAATATTTGGAGCACAAGATCTATCCGGTTGAGGAGATCCGATTTCTGGGGATAAAAATGGAATAGAATGACGGGAACTAAGCACATTAGTTATTTGATAGACAAAGGAAGAATAATTACTCAGGTGATTTCCGCTTTGAGAGGGATATGGTGGGGATCGCATCCTCAAGTTCTTCTAAAAATCTATCAGGCCATATTGCGTGGATCAGTGGAATATGCTTGTCTAATCTTTTCTATCAAAGAGAATGGCCTCTTCAGGAAACTTGAGAAGGTTCAAAACGTTGCTGTGCATCTTTGCCTTGGAGCTTTTGCCACGGATATCTACTCCTATCAATGCTCTCTTTGCGGAGGCATGTGAGCCTCCTTTTAAACTCAGATTCGATTTTCTGACAAATAAATTTCTTATGAATGTTTTATCTCAATCGGGACACCCGTTAAATGAAAAATTGGATGAGCTGATTTTTCTCACCAAATTCAATAGGCTTAAAAAAAGTTTTCTAAGAAATAATTTTCCTCTCCTAGAATGTTATGAGAAATTACGGGATTACAGAACTTCCATTCACACTTCTCTTTTACCATCTGAATTCATGGTCCCGTATGAGGTCCTACATACAAAGATGACAGTTCACTATGCGGATAATCAATTTATATCTTCCATTGAGGGGCAAAATTCTCAATTCATTAAAGGATATTTTAACTATTACTTTCGTGAGATGATGGTGCTACGGTTATCTACATCGATGGCTCTAAGTCTTCCGGTTTTCGTTTTGTAGGTTCGGCTTGTTTTGTGGACGTTCCAAGATTGGAACTAATGTATCAGCTCCCTAATTTAACGTCGGTATTCACGGCTGAGGCCTGGGCGATATATAATGCTCTTTTAACTGCTTTAGATTTAAAAATAGACAAAGTTTTTATTGTATCAGATTCGCGCAGCGTACTTGAAGCAATACAAAGCTATATACCCCAAGACAAAATAATTATTTAATTACACGCATTAGAGCCAAGGTCGAGAGTTTTAGCACGCAACGATCGAGAACTGGCCTCCGCTTTTTATGGATCCCATCACATCGACGCATACCCGGGAATGAGAGGGCAGATGTTCTAGCCAAAAAAGCTATAACAGAGGGCTCTTCTCCAAGAAACTTCAAGATACCGCACATTGATATATATGCCGAATTACGATCTAAGTTGGATACGCGCTTCGAACGTTATATATTATATTAAATATTGGGCTCTGAACAGGAAAGGGGAGCAATACTTCCGTATGATTTATTGTAAAATGAAAAGACCATGGTTCGCGAAACTCGATATACATAGATTCCACATAACACATATGATTAGATTGCGACTAAATCACTATAATCTTAATGAAAGTTTGTTTCGTAAAAACGTAATCAACGTCATGCGAGTGTGGTTTTCGCTATCAAGACTTCAATCACGTATTATATGATTGCCCGTTGACCTCTAACAAGAGGTGTGCCGTTCATAAAATTGTTCACGAAATACTTGGTAACGATACCGGTGATATTACTGGAGCTCTTAAGATGCCCACAAAAAAATTATGTAGATTACTAGCGGCATTCTGCAAATCATGTGACTAACAATAAGATATTGTTTTAAATTTCCCGCTGCAAATGACGCGGCGGTGCACTTCCATCCAGATCGATTTCCCTCTTCCTCCTTCTTATATCCGTCTCTGATGTTTTCCTCTGAGCGTCGCACAGTGGTCCCGCAGGGCGCAATTTGTTTCAAAAACATCTATAGCCCTCAGTTTTCAATCGATCTTCACAAATTTTTTTTTAAAATGATCGTCTTGAAATTTGCAAGAGATCCCTGCAGGCCGATTTTTAAAAATTATTGCTAGGAATTAGTTATTAATATAAATACAGATACTTTTTCCTTAAAGTAAACTTTGATTGCCGAGTAATTGCACAAAATGTATTTAAAAGGATTGATAAACTGTGTATTTGCGCTTATACGTGAGTATTTATTAACCATATTTATGCATAAACATTGTTTTGTAGGTGTATATGTATACAGAGTGGGTCATTTTAATCAGTACGGGCAAATATCTCATAAACTAAGCAAAATATCAAAAAATGTTTCAGACAAAAGTTGTATGGTTTTGAGAGGGACATAAGGTAGTGTCATTGGTTTGACCTTGAATAATCGTTTGAAGGTCACGTAAAGGTCATCTTCAATTTCTTACATGGAACCTCCTACTTTTTCTTGCATATTCTTATAGCGTATCTCGAGAGCTTTCCAAAACACTATAATTGAGTATATTTTCGTTAAGTACTTTTCGAGGTATTTTAAATTTCGTCATTTAATATAAAATTATTGCATTTTTTAATTGCATTGGTAGATTTTACAAAATTTCATATTTAAAAATTAATACCAGTAACTGATTCCTTTTATTATTCTACATCTAAAAGAATTAAGGTCATCGAAGAGTGAAAATTTTATGAGATATTTCATATTTTATATGTGTCATGACGAAATTTAAAATATCTCGAAAAGTACTTAACGAAAATATACTTAATTATAGTGTTTTGGAAAACTCTCGAGATACGTTACAAGAATATGCAATAAAAAGTGGGAGGTTTCATTTAAGAAATTGAAGGTGACCTTTATGTGACCTTCAAACGACTATCCAAGGTCAAACCAATGACATTACCTTATGTCCCTCTCAAAACCGTACAACTTTTGTCTGAAATATTTTTTGATATTTTGCTTAGTTTACGAGATATTTGCCCGTACTGATTAAAATGGCCCACTCTGTATACATATACATCTACAAAACAATGTTTATGCATAAATATGGTTAATAAATACTCACGTACAAGCGCGTGCGCAAATACACAGTTTATCAATCCATTTAAATACATTTTGTGCAATTACTCGGCAATCAAAGTTTACTTTAGGAAAAAGTATCTGTATTTATATTAATAACTAATTCCTAGCAATAATTTTTAAAAATCGGCCTGCAGGAATCTCTTGCAAATTTCAAGACGATCATTTAAAAAAAAATTCGTTAAGATCGGTTGAAAACTGAGGGCTATAGATGTTTTTGAAACAAATTGCGTCCTGCGGGACCACTGTGCGTCGCCTTGGTGTCGCTCTACCTATGCTCCGCTTCCGCTCAAGTACCAGCTCGCTTGCGCGGATCACACATAACAAGTTTAGTCTCACAAAACGTTCAGACTTCACAAGCATATTAGTAGATACGCTCCATGAGGAGCACTGTAAAGTGATATTTGACCGAATTGCATCTCGTAAGAGATCAGGAGCCAGGAAGAAACAGAAGAAGAAGAAGAAATACTGTAACGCATATAATAAAGCGGTTACTAGTTTTACATATGAAAAGATTGTAATATCATTTATCTGGCCCTTGGTTATATCCTCAATAAATTACAACAGGTTATGGGCCCAGGATATACGCGCTAAAAGAGTGACTGTTAAATTATCTGAGTGTTTCGTTTTGCTCGAAATAGCGAAGCATTTTATAAGTTATCACTATGACGGAATCATCTACACAATCTGGTACGCCGGCAAATATCAAAACTCTCTCTGGAAGGGAAGGCTGTCCAACGTGGAAATTTAAAATGAGGGCACATCTTATCGATCAAGACTTATGGTATGCTATTGAAGGTTATCCCGAAGACGACAAGACGGAAGTCCATAAGAAGTTTAGAAACGAACAAAAGGCTTTAGCCAAAATTTGTTTATATCTTGATGATGCAGCAATTACACATGTAAGAAAGTGCAATACTGCAAGGGAAGCTTGGACTGCGTTATCTAATGTTTATGAAGATAAAGGTTATGGAAGAAAACTTAGGTTGCAGACGACTTTATATCAAACTAAGTTAAGTAACTTTAATTCTCTTGAAGAATTTTTAACTCACAAGGAAACATCGCGAAGTTTCAAATTCAGATATTAATGAAACTTGGCATAAATGTAGAGGGGGTGAACATATGAATTTAGCAATTTTTCGTTGGTGCCCAAAAACGGTTTAAAGGGGTGAATCCACCCTTCAAAAGTAGAGACATTTTTGCTTTCTTCGATATATCTCGTAAACTAAACAAAATATAAAAAAATGTTTTCCACTAAAAATACCTCTATTTAACTACGCTATTCATTTTTGAAAAAAAATTTTTTTTTCAAAAATTCACCCTTTATACTCTCTCTATGCTGATTATTTATTGCATTAAAATTTCAATTTTAATTAAACTTTACATAAATGTACTAGGGATAAATACATGAATTTAGAAATTTTCAGTTGCCCAAACAAAGACAGAAACGTTTTTGTCTTTTTTCTCGATATATTTCGTAAACTAAACGATATATGAACGATATGTTTTATAATAAAAAAATTTTACATTTTTTTACATTTTAAATATCTCTATTTAATTTGTTATTTTGCACTGTTTATTTATTAAGAAATTTCTTTAATGTTACATCTTTATGC